>VZSF01008870.1:651997-768452 GCA_013398295.1 Chionis minor | reverse complement strand
CTCGAACCTGATCTTCTCCTACTGTGGGCAGTTCTCCATTCTCAGAGCCCCTGGTTTTACCTACTGTGACTTGGACAGTGGAGTTAGAGCCCTTGCCAGTGAAGACTGAGGCAAAAAAGTCATTCAGTACCTCAGCCTTATCCATATCCTGGGTGGCCAGGTCTCCCGTTTCCTTCTGGAGAGGGCCCACAGCCTCCCAAGTCCTACCTTTTTCCCTGACATAGCTATAGAATTTTTTCTTATTGTCTTTGATGTCCTTGGCCAGATTCAGTTCTCTTAGGGCTTTCGCCTGCCTGATATGGTTCCTGGCCACTCGGACAGTTTCTCTATATTCCACCCAGTCCACCTGTCCTTGCTTCCACCCTCTATAGGCCTCCTTTTTGATTTTGAGCTTATCTAACACTTCCTTATTCATCCACGCAGGTCTTCTGGCTATTTTGCCTTTTTCTTTTTTGGGATGCACCCCTCTTGAGCCTGGAGAAGGTGATCCCTGAACACTAACCAAGAATGCATGAATCTTTGTGTGCAGTTTGACTGAAAGGGAGGGACGTTTTCTAGAAGGTACATTGGTATAATATACAGAGCACTTCTTTATTATTAGCTATTGGGAGCTTTAAACTACACACCTATTTTCCATGCTGCCCCTGGCTACATTCCCATTGCTGGCATAAGATATGGTAGCAAAATGCCACCTCTCTTAGCTATAGAGGAGAGTTAGTTGCTTGCACGCAGAGAAGAATTCAACGCCTTTGGATGGAAAGTTCCTTATCCTTTTTTTTTTTTCAATAGTGCCACTTTTAATGGCTTTGCAGTTTGTCAAATAAATGAAGTTGTAAGGCTCAAGAACACATATGCATTTTTCAAAACAGTTCTTAGTTCTTAAGCAGGGGTTTTATGATTTCACAAAGATATTCCATTCATATGGATAGTCTAGTATCTGGGACTCAGGGTAACTACTTTTCTGCATCCTCTGAGGCATCTTGAGACCAGACGGTATGTCTTTAATGCAGCTGGGATATTCACAGGAGCTGCAGAGCTGTTGGTGCATTAACCATACTCACCCATAAGGGGAACAACTAGAAAGAGAAGGATTTTAGATGGTTTCTAGGTATATGATTCTATGTATACAGTTCTAGAAAACTGATAAAAATCCAGAAATTTTACAAATATCAGCTAATTTTCTTAAGTATAAGCACGTATCTTTCTTCACCCAGTTTCTCTGAACAATTTCATTTACCTGAGACCCTTTACTAACCATAGTAGAGCTCCTTGCCTTACGGTGAATTCACAAAATCTGGTCTTTCTGGACAATCTGTTAGTGTAGGCTGTCTGTCAAGGAAGTAAAAATTTTAGAGTCAGTGATTTAAAAGCCCACAAACCTTTTCTGGAGTTATGCCTTACTTCTAGCCATTCTCCTTATCCTCACCGCCTGATTCTCCCGACAGCCCTCTTGTACTTTTGCAGTGAACACTTGTTTATGTAGATCAAAATACAGTATTCATAAATTACTCCAGAATAGCTCCATTTCTGTTTGTGTTTTTCTGCCTGATGCAGCCAAAAGCTTAAGATATACTCCAGACTGTGTTATTCGTGGTAGGAGCCTGGCTTATTATTCAGCCAGCACGCTCTAGCCACAAAGCATTATTTGAGTCAGTGTTCCTAATCAGTGCAAAGTCTGAAATAAATTAATGAATCTAAATTCATTAAAGACACCAGTACCAACCTTAAGAATGTTTATGTATTCTTAAGATCTTCTTTCCTCCAGATTAAATATTTGTTATTTGCAAGAGCTTTCAAGAATTATCTTTGGCACAGGTATTTGGTTTGCTTTTGGTAAGAAACCCATTTTCTCTTGCCATCAAAGATAATCATGGAGGGAGGGGAATATGTTCCTTAGTCATAATTTGTTATTCTTTTTTATTGTTAATCATACTTGCTTTAGTTTTTTAAGAAATATCCCAATGTAAAGCCAGTGAGGCATTTGTATCATGTAGTGGCCAACTCAGTGTGTGAGTAATGAATAAAGTGAACAGTGTGCAAAGACATCACGGGCTGCTTGGTTTTAAGTAAAGAATTTGGTGAATATTTGTGGAAATGAGCTGATTAGCAAAAATCAGCCTAATTTACCAGGTTCTATCACTGCAAAATAGGGCAACATTTACTGGGAAAAGTTGTTCACAAAATTTCTTACTGCCTAAGTTCTGTTTCTCACAATCTGACTTGAAATAGGTTTACATTTGAAGATGACTGTGCTTGAAAACAAATTACCTCAGGTTCTCTACAGAAAATACAAAATACTTATGCAATATTTGTGTCAAATTTGTCACCTTTTGTCTCTCCTGCCCAATCAGTATGGCACATAAAAAATGCTTATCACTGAGGGGCTTTAGCAACAAAATATTTTGTAATTACTAGTGAGTCCAAAATAAAAAGTGCATAGAGGCTGGTAATTCTTTCTTGCTCTGACCTTTCAGTCTTTCATATTTGTCTTCATTTCTTATCAGAAAACCAGTAAACATCCAGCATGTTTTCAAAACATGACTTGTGCTGAAATGTCTTTTTTTAGATCAAAGAAGTCAGATTCATAGATTTAAAACAATGCTTTCTTTTCTCTCTTTCTGTGCCCAGTTTGACCTCAGAATCTTCCCATTGAAAAATTTTCAAATTAAGGTCTCTCTACAAAACTTTTAGTGTGCCTGAAACAGCTAAAAGTACTTTGTCAGAAATGTCCTAGGTGTTTGCTAAAACACCTGTGTAAAAGGGACGGTATCCTATAGTTTGTAGGTGAGACAGACACAATGATGTATCTGTGTGTCATGGTTTAATCCCAGCTGGCAACTAAGCACCACTCCATCGCTCGCTCACTCCCCGCAGTGGGATGGGGGAGAGAATCAGAAGAGTAAAAGTCAGAAAACTTGTGGGTTGAGATAAAGACAGTTTAATAGGTAAAGCAAAAGGCACGTGTACAAGCAAAGCAAAACAAGGGATTCATTCCCTGCATCCCATTGGCAGGCAGGTGTTCAGCCATCTCCAGGAAAGCAGGGCTCCATCCCGCCTAATGGTTACCTGGGAAGAGAAACACCATCACTCTGAATGCTCCTGACATCCTCCTTCTTCCTTCAGCTTTATATACTGAGCATGACGTCATATGGTATGGAATATCCCTTTGGTTATTTTGGGGTCAGCTGTCCCAGCTTGTCTCCTCCCAACTTCTTGTGCACCCCCAGCCTGCTCGCTGGTGGGGTGGGGTGAGGAGCAGAAAAGGCCTTGAAGCTGTGGGAGCACTGCTCAGCAATAGCTAAAACATCCCTGTGTTATCAACGCTGTTTCTAGCACAAACCCAAAACATAGCCCCACGCTAGCTACAATGAAGAAAATTAACTCTACCCCAGCCAAAACCAGCGTACTATGTTTAAGAGATGAAAATGAAAATTCATAAATCTGTGGTTTTTCTTTGTATACCTTACTCTGGGATACACACTAACGGTATCTCTTTAATACATTAAATGTCTTCAGAGGAAAGATTACAGGCAGCTAAGAAAATCTCTCTTTTGTCTTTATGTTAGCCATATCTCCCTCTTCTTTGTGTCCATTGTTAATATACTTGAAAAATCACAACCTTTCCTTTCCCCCATCCCACCCCAAAAAACCCTACTTTAGAAATCATTTCACACTTGATCAGGAAGGGTAGTTTAAGCGCAGGACAAAACCAGTTAGGTGATCTGAAACTTTCAGAGTATAAAGATATTTCCAGAGTACATATGTTTTCAAAACATTTGCTAAGGCATTGTAGAGAGGAATAAAAATTTTGCTCCATTTTCCTTCAGAATATAGGTCAGACTGAATGCTGCCATTCTTTAAAGACAAAAACAAAAAGCAATTATGTGAAAGTAAAATAAGTGTATGGTCAGAGTCGAATAGTTCACTGATCTGGACATTAAAAATATCTTTGTGCACATAAGCTTGACAGCTGATCAGGGGATATAATTGGCACACAAGTCCCTGCATTTCAAGTACTATATAGCCATAGCTTCATCTCTCTGATTCGAATGGCATTATCGCATGAATACATCACTAACACTCAAGTGAAAGAACATTACTGATCCACATCATTTCTGTTCTTCATTACTCATTCTTAACCTAGGTCATTGAGGTGACATGATCACAAAATATTATGGTTATAGACTGACCCATGGTGGCTCTTATAAATTACTGGTCTGATTTTCTTAAGTTGATGATTTGCTTTTTTTTTTTAAAAAAAAAAATAAATTATTTCAAACCTTATTTTATTTCAGATTATTGGTTTTATCTAATTTTGTCATCATGACAAACATTGTAGGTGATTACAGAGACATACTGCATCTAAAAGACCAAAGAAAAAAACACCATTAAAAAAGAACCACTTTTCCTTTGATCAGCAACCCACAGAAACCTGCTGACTTCTTCCAGACATTATAGCTCTTTTAATTAACTTACTACTGGCTTTGCTATTATACAGAAATAAACCACTGCGAGAATGTTAAGGCGATAATAAACATCTCATTTAAATCCACTAAAGAGAGAAAAAAGTAATTTACAGCAAGATCACTGTCCTTAGTTTACTGTTTTGTGTCAAATGTTTGGAGAACATTTGGGAACTGGCACAGTTTTTCTTAGGACAGAAAGGAGTCCCTCCGGAGGAAGCAGGCTAACTTGTTGAGTGAGATGAGAAATACCAGTTCTTTGCTGCTTAAGTCTGTCTAAGAAGCTGGCTTCAGTATCATCTCACAAGATTTCCTGCTTTTAGTAAATTCAGAACCTGGTTTCAGAATTATAGCAACCTCCTACTTTTTTTGATTACTTTCTCAGGTTTTTCAGCATTTAAACCTCAATGCACTGATGACTTTTAATCTATGGATTTTCAAAAAGGAGGAAAACTTGACTCAACTAAATTCCTTCTGACTAAAAAATGATATTATCTCTATCTGTGGTACTGAGGAAAAAATGCTCTCACTATTTAAACGAGTTTGGTGTTTACTTTTTGGCAAAGAAGGGAGGAGTTTAGAGAGGGTTTAGGAAAGAGCAGTGAAAATAATCCAGAAATCTACAAAGGCTGCTTCTCACAGCAAGGGAATTAAGAAGTTGAATTTATTTATTTTTTAAAGAGTAGTTTGAGAGATGATTTGATCAAGCGCCATAAGTACCTCCATGAAGAAATGATTGCTGGTGCTGTAGAAATCATTCATCCACTGAACCAACAGCAAGAAGCTGAAATTAATCAAGTTCCAAATGCAAAGAAATGGGAATTTCTGGCTGTGGTTGTACCAAAACACAAATGGAGGTGATAGAATCCAGGTTGCCTAATATCTGTAAAACACAAATAGATACGGTTCTCAAAATTATGCTCTAACTTTTGCGGCCACAATGCAGGCAGGCAGACAATTAGATGAGCCATTCATATTCTGACAATACCTCTTACCACAGGACTGTCACTCCAATTAATTTTTTTCCATCTCACATGATAATATTTAAATTTAAACTGCACACTCAGGAGGAACTTGGTAATCAAACATGACCTTTAAAAGGCATTATATGTTTTTTTCTTTCATAACTTCATTTTGATTTTTCAGTGGAATTTCTATACCTTGGCAGGCTAAATTAAGCATTCTATCCTTAAACACTGATTTGTAGTGGGGAAGTCCTACGGAGTACGCTTAGACTTAGCCGCAGGTGCATACAGCAGCGCCCCTCCCAGATCCCATCTTCCATTCATCCCAATCAAGGACCACTTCATTTCACATCACTTCGCTTTGGCTGGCTAGCCTGGACCTAGGAGCTTGGAAACACTCTGAATACTCTAGTGAGGGCATAGATGTTACAATTAGAGAATGGAAAATTGCTATGCAAGTGCACAAGCATACTTACACGATGTGTGCTGTGTAGAAGCAGCTGGAAACTTCCTGAAAAAGAGGTGTTTTCCACTGAGGGACCAAGATCCTTTTGGGACTGTGGCAACAGAGAGATGTCTCTTTGGCAGGCACTAGGCAGTGCCCCTTTGGGGAAGCAGCGTGGGGGATAAGAAGGCAGCTTAGGACACAGCGTCTGTTGTACAGCTCTTTGAAAGCTTGAACTCCTTCAAGACTTTCTGTAAACTCTTCACTTGATTATGAGTCGTGCTAATCCACTCAGGGGACAACAGCAATCCTGTATGATTTGGAACTAGTCTCAGCTAACCAAAGTGGTTTCAATTTCATATTGAGTCAGTCCAAAGAGGTCTGAACAAGACTTGCAACAAGATGTGCCATGTATATTCCAACAATGAATAAATCAGAGGTAATTGTGAGCCATTTCTGGATATTCCGTGAACAGGAAAAAGAGCTAAATTAATCAAGTGCACTATTCATTGCAAAATTATTTTTTTCAGTCTTCATCATGAAGCATTGTACAAAGATGAATTTGCTCTTAAACCTTCCAGTCCTTGATGCAAGCAATTTTCCAGGAATGGGGCAGGCTGTTGCTTTGCCCTCACCCCTCTGCCACCACTACCAGTAGTCTTGTTGCAGAACCATTTTGCTTTCTGATGCTGTGTTAATAGCCTTCCCTGTTGCTGGCCTAAAAAACCTGCTGTACTCGATGTTTTATCTCTTCCATGTCAGTTATCATAGCTCCAAACTCCTTGCTGAGATGGAAGACGAACTGAGTTAGTCCAAGCTCCGTGGTGAGACACATAGTTGAACTCTACTATTAAATTTATTTGGAGTTCTTTCTCTTGCTGCTTGTTATTGTTTCAAAAAAAGGTGAAATTGTGATCTTGATGGTGATTATGCGCTCTTGTCTGAACAATGTGTTTTCCTGTTGAAAACTTAAAAGAAAGATAGCTGTTTTCAAAATTTGATGAGGGTACCATCATTATTTCACTCCAGAAGCTTTGTTCGATTGAAACAATGACAAAACTTTCAAAACATTGACTAAGAGTCCTTCTTGCTTGTACACGTTCACTCAAAAAGAGTTTAATGCACAACAGAATAAAGGAATGTCATTAACCGAGTGTCTTTGTGTGTCTGTAACCATTTACAATAATGAGAAAAATAGAGAAAAAAATAGATTAAATCCTACGTGCTTTGTAAGAGTTTGGTAGCATACTGGACACCTGTTAATGTCTTCAGTTCTGTGACTCTGTACTAATACACCAGCTTTCAAATCCCAAGGACCTACCTGTGCTTCCAAACTAGTATTGAATGAATTGGATATTCTTCCTTTTTTTCTTTTCAGTGGATCATTTGATTCACACAAACACATTTCAAACCCAAATGTTTTTAGCTTATAAATTTGTTAGGAAAAGGCAGTTGTACATGTCCTATTTTTACACAGGCAGCTGGATTTCTACAATGCTCCAGCACACTTCATTGACTCCAATCCAGTTCATAGTCCATTGGGTATGAAATAAAACCAGAAGAAAATGGACATTTACTGTCACCTTTTCTCTTCAGAGGCCAATGAGGTATCCTGAATATTTCTGAAGACCCGGTAACACATTAAGAGGCCATACATCACAGGCATGAAATCACTGAAGGCTTTACACAGAAGACTTTAGTAATGTAGAGATTGTCTCTGCAGTGTGTACTTCTTGCTCTTGGTGATAAGAAAAAGCATTGGAAAGACCATGGATTTTATGTGAGGAAAGCAAGAACAGAAAGGAGGAGCAGTAGATTGCCTCTCCTGCAACACTTAATTGGCGGCCCAGCCATGTGAGGTCATGGGAGAGGATTGCAGAGTTAGGACTGTTTTGGCACCCTGAGAATGACAGGAATATTCACCAGCTGTTAACACAGATTAAAAGGAGAGAGGAAGAAAAAGAGCCTCTACTGAGAAGATGCAGCCAACAACAGGGAAGCCATTTCTATTCTGTACACCTTGTTATTTAGAGCTTTGCATCCAACTTGCTTCTGGCAACTACAAAATACATAATAAAATTAATAACAGTTCATTGCCACCAGCTGCTCACAAGAAACAGATGCAATTCTGGAGCCATTTAGTCAGCATTTCTTCCTTCCCAGTTATACCTCATCTTGAGCAAGGGATATTTGAATAATTAATTGTGTATTTGACTATGAAGTAGGACAGATATAAAACAAATTATTCTCCTCAACTACTGCATTTTACAAAGAAGTTAAGTTAAACACAGAAGATTTAGGAGAAGCAGATCTGTGAGGAAAATTCAGCTTTGGTTTCAGTCAGTTGGGTCGTTTCCTCTCAGTAGCATCCAGTACATGCCTGTGTGCACAGGGAGGACAGTTCCTTGCCCTGCTATGAAATGACTGCATTGGCACTCCATCTTGGGGATACTCCTGGATTTTGTTACCTTCCTAAATCTTTCCTTTTCTCTTTACAGTGGAGACACAACAACACACCCATGCCTGAGACCACTCCTGCCAAGGCTGTTCACTAGAAGTTTTCATTTGAAATGTTATGGATCCCTTTGCCAGAAACGTGGTGTAATCCTGGCATACTTCCATTGCAGAAACATTTTCATCTTCTTAAAGGAAAATCACAGGAGCTTCCAAACCTATTAAAAACATGATTTACACACGCCATATCATTCATGGCAAAAAAATTCCACTTGCCCAAAAGTATGTAATTCTGTCTGAACACAGGAGACAATGAATGACAAATTTTTCCATTGACCATTGACCCTCATATAAGGATAGCCAAAAAAGCTTGGTAAACTAAGCTTTGGGTAAATTCCTTGCAAGACTTTAGAATTCCCCTATGACACAACTTACAGGGAAACGATAGGCTATTCAGATAGTGAATTGCACCTTAAATGAAAAAACAGGCTGGAAGTGTTCATCATTGAGAATAAAGTCATGAGCCACAAAAGAGAAAAGATAAACTATTTTAGGTACATGTTTACTTCAAATTAAGCAGTTATATAGTAGCTGGAGCTATGCCTGAAACTTAACCTCACAAAAAAGAAAAGAAAAATACATTTAGACAGACTTATCTAAAGAAGCAAGGAATTGGAAAGAAATCACAGAATCACAGAATGTTAGGGGCTGGAAGGGCCCTCTGAAGATCATCTAGTCCAACCCCCCTGCCAGAGCAGGTCCACCTACAGCGGGTTGCAGAAGATGGCATCCAGGTGGGTTTGGAATGTCTCCAAAGCTGGACAGTCCACCACCTCTCTGGGCAGCCTGTTCCAGTGCTCTGCCACCCTCAAAGGAAAGAAATTCCTCCTCATGTCCAGATGGAACTTCCTATATTCAATTTTATACCCATTGCCCCTTGTCCTACCACTGGGCACCACAGAAAAAAGACTGGCCTCCTCCTTCTGGCACCCTCCCTTTAAGTATTTGTAAACGTTTATGAGATCCCCCTTGGTCTTCTCTTCTCTAGACTAAAAAGACCCAACTCCCTCAACCTTTCCTCATAAGAAAGATTTTCCAGCCCCCTAATCATCTTCGTAGCCCTTTGCTGCACCCTCTCCAGCAGTTCCCTGTCTTTCTTAAAATGGGGAGCCCAGAACTGGACACAGTACTCAAGTTGTGGTCTCACCAGGGCAGAGTAGAGGGGGAGGATGACCTCCCTTGACCAGCTTGCCACGCTGTTCTTGGTGCACCCCAGGATGCCATTGGCCTTCTTGGCCACAAGGGCACATTGCTGGCTCATGGTCATTCTGTTGTCCACCAGGACTCCCAGGTCTCTCTCTGCAGAGCTGCTTCCCCAACCTGTACTGGTGCATGGGGTTATTCCTCTGCAGGTGCAGGACCCTACACTTGCCTTTGTTGAACTTCATATGGTTTCTCTCTGCCCAACTCTCCAGCCTGTCCAGGTCACGGTGAATGGCAGCACGGCCTTCTGGTGTGTCAGCCACCCCTCACAGCTTTGTGTCATCAGCAAACTTGCTGAGGGTACGCTCCATCCCTTCATCCAGGTCATTGATGAATACATTGAATAGGACTGGACCCAGTACTGACCCCTGAGGAACACCACTTGTTACAGGCCTCCAACTAAGACTCTGCCCCACTGATCACAACCCTCTGAGATCTATGATGTTTACAACCAGATACAAACATAGTTCAGATAAAAGATTATGGTAACAAGGAACTACAAAACACCAGGATAGGAAAGAGTTATAAGTGGCAGCACCAAAGGCTGCTTCTCTGCAGACCCCCATCCCCTGGCTGGTCAAGAAAATGCCTGAGAAGGTGCTAGGTGCACCAGGTCAGCATCATGGTGCTCTTATGAAGGAATCCCCTGCAACTGAACACAGGGTGGGTGGTCCCCCACCCTGCCACCTGCTGCTATTCTTCAGAAAGGACCTTAAAGGGTCCCCCATGGCCACCTGCTGCCATGGAGCTTTTGGGAATTTTTAAGCAGATTTGATATGTTTGAAATTGACCAAAAGGTGCAGACAACGTTTTGGGGGGGCAGGAGAGACACAGGCACACAGGCAGTGATCAAATATATCTAATTACCTTAGGAATGCAGGTAAAAAATGAATGCCCCAAGGAAGAATTTCATTAAAAAGCTGCTTTTCTTTTATGCACTCTGTGGTTCTTTGAGCTTCTCAGTCTCGATTATGTTTCAAGGGGGAAGGAAGAGCAAAGTTTTTCTCTTCTCTGAAGCCTGGTGAATTGAATGGATCCAGCCCTCTGTTTGCTGATGAATGTGTTGAGCGTGGCCATCTTCCATTACATTTCAGTAATGGCTACATGTTTATGCAAAAAGAAGGCACTACTTTGCCTTTTTTCCTCCTGTGTTTTACATCAGAGTTTCCCCAAGAAACAGAAGTTGTGCAGATCGTGTGTCTATGCACATTTCCCTCATTTGAGGGAGGAATCTGTGTCTCAAATGCTTCCACGAGTTTTATGAAAAATCCATAGCTAGAAAAGTAAAAGTTGTGAGGGTCCAGACATTGACAGGTTCATCTTACAATGACTTACGTATCTCATTCTTTCATTACCTTGCTGCTTTCTTAAGAGACTCAAGCTGGCTCCTGCCAAGGAAAACACTTTGTCAAAACTTGCTGACATTTGCATTTCAGGGGTTGGTAATGCCAGATATTTTTGAGAATCTCACAGGTTGGTGGACCAGAGACACCCTTCTCCACTCTGGAATAAAGATTGCAACAACTACGAGAGAATGTCATATCAAGCCAGTGTTATGCTAGCCATGGTCAGATTTAGCATTAAGAGATAAAAGGAGTTGTTTATTTGAAAACACAAATTTGCAATGGAATAAAGTTACAAAAAACATAGCAAAATTATTAAGTTTGTTATTATTGAGAAAATTCCTGTGCTGCTCCAGCCTTTCCATGGCTTTTCAGGTCAGCCCAAACCCACCTCTGCAACCTGCCCTGGGCTTGGCATGGACTGGGGAGCTCCCAGAGCTGGGTCTTCCCTGCTCCTAGCCAAGGGTGAGTGATCAGTCTAGAATATCAATTCCCTTGGAGGGGTTTTTTTTGCCTTTTCTTATGAACAGACATAATCCTGAGTTCATGTTCTCCCCTCTTCTTAGGGCTGCAGTTCTGATTCACATTTCTATTGTAAACTTTAAGTAGCAGAGACCTGACTTTAGGTATCGGGCTGTTTTGTTCTGTTTCGTGGATCCTTAAAACATGACAGACAGATACAGCGATAGATAGATAGATAGATAGATAGATAGATAGATAGATAGATAGATAGATAGATAGGTAGGTAGGTAGGTAGGTAGGTAGGTAGGTAGATCGATCCACTTTGTCATGTGATATGAAATGTACAAAATTTATAACATTTTTCTTGTTATAGTCATGACTCTACATATGACAATAAACTTAAAGGATGACAGATATGAGCATGAATTACTTGGATGGCACAACATTCCAGTACACTTTGTGTAATAGTATAACAGAGGTCGACTATGCTGAAGTTGAAGTAGTTTTAGGTCATTAGTTAGAATGCAAATACACAACACTTCTAACTGCTACAGACACTTTTATACTTGCGGGTTTTAACAGGTACAGACTTCTAATCCTCTACATAGTAGTATCATATCTGCTTGAGCATTAATTGTGCTCCTCACTGTGGTTTGGACAAGACAGTATGGCCAGGCTGATATTTAATTGGATTTTAAACATACTGTTTAGCCACAGTACATGACATTTTCTGTGTGAACTATCTAGAGAGGTTTAAACTGTAAAACCTTTGAAAAGCATGGACTTTGCAAATTGTAGTCCTACACAACCATATAAGGGATATCTATAAATGTAGCTCATTACTAAATCCCTGCAGGAAATAAAAACCATAGCCACTGAGTATGTTTGCACAGGATAGGGTACTTTAGGTGAAATGGCTTTCTGGGACAGGATATGCTGTGATGTGTTATTAGCTGTTAACTCCCTTGGTTGATTACAACAGCTTCCACGTTATTGCTGAACTCCTCTGAAGGAGAAGATTTTAGGTACATGCATAAATGTTAGGACATCATAATATAATTAATTTAAATCATCAGTCAGCTAGCTAATAGTTGACTGATGATATATTTGAATTACAGAGAAACAGATCAAGGTAACTCCTGGCTTGTTAGCTGGGGTGCTCACCAGTTAATGTAAGTGAGTGAATGTCCCATTATCAGAATGGTTGGATGTACTCTACGTGTCTGCTGGAGTGGGACTCTCAGGACACATGCACTAGGAGGCCAAGGCATGTATCCCATGTAGGCTTCAGTTTCAAGCAGGTCTTGAGGCTGATGCTCAGCCCAACCACAACAACAGTGTCTCAAGTCATGCAAACCTTTGATGTCCCTGGTCTTTCAAGAGCCCAAACATTTAAATAGTTTTTTTGTGAAATCCATTCTTAAATGTAGGGGCCTATATATTGAGAACATTATTGATGCTAACAACTGTGTTGCTGACCTTTTAACAACTAAATCAAAAAGTGCAAGGATATAATGGTGCTGAGTATGAATTCAAGCATTCCATTAAAATTAATGGAAAGGGTGGACTTGAATGAGTGGACCTCCACAAATATCAAGTAATAGAATTTCAAGAAGTGTACAATTAATTACTGAGCTATCTGAATGATGAATAATTATATAATTATAAATACCCACAGGCCATCGCTTTGGCTTGGAGAAGTGTTGCTGCATGATGAAATATGCAAGTAGATCGAAACCCTGCTGCTTGCAGGGACATCATGCACAGATAGATGTAGACACGGAATACAGTTTTCTTTGCCATGATGGAGCAGTTTCAAACCCTCCAGCATCCTACCAATAGCCTGGTGGAAACAAAAGCCTGAGAGACAACAGGTCCTCGCCTACATTGTGCTTTGAAAGAGGCAGCACTAACTGGGTGCCCTGCTCCTTCTACATCCATCCTCAGCGGGGCGCCTGTCCCCAGGTGTCCCTGAAGCAGCACTGAGAGCCAGCACAGGTGTTTGTTAGCACTCAGGTGGGGCTGACAAACCCAAATCAGCAGATACTTTCTAAAAATTACAATTCCAGCTCTCTTTCGGAAGAAGGCAACCAGATAAACGGCTAGTATGAAATGTGCTATATCCATGCTCAGCACGGTGCGCTACCATCAGTATTTGGATTTAGCTTTCCCAGCCCTGAGAACACAGGCAGAGTCTGGTGGTGCAACAGCCATGCAAATTTCATGAGTAGGGAAATAGCAGATTTACGCTCTTCACACCGACACTGGCTTAGTGCATGCTTGCCCTTGAGAAGAGGCCTGAGAGAGAGAGATAGGAAATCCAGATGCAGCACAACAACGAAGCAGCAAGCCCAAAAAGAATGGAAACTGGCATTTTCTGAATGATATCACACCTTTTCCAGCAACATATGGCACGTAATTACAGACAGCCCATAGGGTCCCCCTCTGTGGTGTATCTCCCCTAGTACTGTAACTGGGGGTGCTGCAGGGGACGCCTGCTCTTGCGGGTACCCGAGGTCGGCCATTCGGGTCCATGTGCGTGAGCCCCCATCTTCTTTCTACACCTGACTCTACGCAGTAGCAGACCTGGCTTTCTCCAGATGATTTTGTGATTAAGGATGCTGTGGCAGAGTGATTTACTTAGCCAAACTCATTAAAAAATAAAACAGCCTGTGAGAACATGGTACCACGTAGTATATAACATACCTGTGAATAAGCACCACGACCAGGGAGTACATTAATGTAATTATCTTATCATGGTAATATTTTTTCCCTTGTTTACTGATTGATATTTAAATTTGTGGGAAGCTTACAAGGACCTTTATCTAGGTGCTCATAATATCTTTCCTAAAAGCTTTGGATGACAAAAGGAAAGTGAAACCAGCCATTGCCAGGGCACAATTGTTCCTTGTATTTTACAGCTGAGCAGCTAAGCGGAGGATTGATTGGGCAGCTTGCTTAAGGCCAGACATCAATGCTACGGCTGTGAGTTGTTGTAACAGAGGTCTTGTGAATTCCTATCCAATGCAGCCACATCCTAGACGGTTGGCAATAGCATACAAATGTATACAGCAATTCCAAGTATCATCCAGAGCAGCGTGGATGCACAGGAATACCAACACTACAGACGTGTAGAGACATTGATGAGAAAACCTGTTTTAGAAAAAAAAAAAAAAACACGCTTGCTTTTTGTATTCTTCATTTTTATCAGTCAGGGTTTATTTGTTTTCTTTTTTTCCTAGTTTGTGTTTTCCCTGGAGTACCGTCTTTTCATCTTTTCTCTCTGCAACAGAACATTTAGTTTTCAATAGTCTCCAGTATGCCATTCCATCAATAAATGTTTTTACTCTTGATGACTGAAAAGTGTCCAACAGCAACCCATCGATCCTGTTTGTGCATGAGAAACTTCAGAATACTGATCTTTCAGGGCACAAGTAGTTATTATGGAAAGTAAATACTCCTCCTAATTTGGCCTTAACTTTTTGTAGCATCTGTGCCCAGTTACAACTTTTGGATAAATATTGGCATCTATAGATGAAAACCTAACAAGCTTAGGGAAATTTAAAAAGGAGGCTGATGAGATTCTTACAGGCTTTTTTCTTGCACCCAGACCACAGAAGCACTGTAAAGGGTCAGCAGCCTTTAGCTCTGCTTTCCATCGCTGTCTTTAGTGTTCCTGTCAGAGAAATACCATTTAGCATTTCTCTTCTCTTACATGTCTCATTTATTTGCCAGCATTTTTAGTGATGCAAGTCTTGTTGATACCTGTGAGAGGAAAACGGTTTGAGGACTGGTTGCAGAAAGTGCAGTTGTTCATGCTTTCCATTAGGCTGCCTTTACTTCAGTCAATAAACGTCAGTTATGGAGGAAGATAGCATGCTCTACAAAATATATAAGAAGAGCTGCATTGAGGTTACACTCTACTGGGCTGTTCAAGAGGTGAGGGGTATTGTCAGTAGGGGCTGCTACGCATGGAAATTGATTGAGTTCCTCAGAAGAAGAAATTATGTGCTGCAAAACTGTAGGAATGGGTGCTTCCTTCTGTTTTTGCTGTCTCTGGGGCCTTCGTGCATACTCCAAAATACAGTTATAATAATAAATACTTTGAGTCTCAGTATGCCTCACAGAGAAGCATAATGAAACTGGCTGTGTTAAAGCTCATCTGGCCTTTAATCAACTCCATTGCAGAGCCAAGCACACCCTGCCCCAAGAAGGGGCAGCTCTGTAGATGTTTGGAGAACATGCCTTCCTACCCCTCTGGCTAATGGTCTGGGGGCCACTTGCTTAAATGTCCCCCCATACAAACGTCTCACCAATGTGTCTGAGATCCCCAGGGGAGCACCATGGTGGCCCAAGAGGGGACTGCACCGTAGGCGGCACCGAAGAGGGCAGCACAGACTCTGTTGGGAGCATGGTCAGGGTCTTCTCCCGTTGCCTCTGACTTGGCAGCTGAACACTGGGCACATCTTTTGCTTAAGAGTTTCAGGGAGCAACTTCGAAAGGTCTTTGGACTGAAAAAACCCAAACACCTGTAGACGTCTCTCTTCACCCGGTCAGAGGACATTTATCTCCGGACCTCCAATGCACTTGCCTAGAGAGGGTGCTGTGTGCTCCTCTCCAGCAAGAGCAAGCACAGTGATAAAGCTTTCAGAAATATCATTTCACAGGTTGAGTTAATTCATACATAACCCTTACTATTAAATTTCTTCTGCCATTTTTGGAGTGATGAATTCACAACATACAGCATTAATCGTCAGGCAGCTACATCTAAACCATGTAATAGCTAGATGCTCTAACAGGAATTGACAGCTGACATGTACCATAAGTGTTATTTACCATGGCCTGAAATTGAGGGAATTACGTGACAAAATTAAATGCTTGCATGCTTCCAGGCAGTAGCTCCAATTTTAGTAAAGAACAAAGAAGTACAATTACTGCACAAAGATTTACCGTAGGTAAGTTTGATTAGGATTTTATACCTGCAATATACCACTTCAAACTATGTCACCAGGTATGCACGTGAACACATCCATCTTGAGGGATGTCACAACTTGCTTAACACAGCCAATAGCACAATGCCTTAGAGCAGCAGTATCTGGGGAAAAAAACCCCAACCACCGTCTTTCTTATTCTTTTAACAGACAGTCACTTAAAAATACTTCTTTGTAAAATTAAGTTTAATTAAGCATACAGGATTCACTTAACAGGATTTTTCTTTCATGATAAAGATTTTGAAGGCAATTTTATCACTCTAATTTGGCAGCTCTGATTTTTAACTTTTTTTTTTTTTACCCTGTAAAGACATTAATTTGTCAGATTCTATCCAACAGAATCTGCAGCAATCCTGTGCTCTGTTGCATGACAAGTCTATTTTATAAGTAAAAGTGGTCTGTTTCTTTAAAAGGGATTCCCGTAGGTGGACTCCCCAGTAACTGAGCCGAAAAAGTGGAGGAATTCAATATGTATCAGTCTGTTTTTCTTTCCAAACTGCCAGGTTAACAAGGATCAGGTGGTGGTATAAAGCATTATGCAAACTCAAAATATCTTTCCAGCAGGGGGATGTAGAATTCCAGTTTTTTATGTGTTGCAAGACTGGTGGGACAATTATTTTCCTGTGTCACGAACAGCAGAATGAATCAATTTCAAAGAAGAACAAAGTAAGAGCAAAAAACCAAACAAGCTGGTCTGAAGAATTCCCAAATCTGAGCAACTGTTAAATTGCTTCCCTGCTTGTAATCTGAATAAATGATGACCATGAATGCTTTTTAATCACTTGCCACATTACGGCCTGGGAAATGACTGGGGCAAGTAGTCCTGAATCTACCCAGAATAAATTACGGATAAAAAGTGAGATAGCATATGGATGATTTAGAAACTATTTAGCTAGTATGTGGCTGGCTGAAAACAAAGCAAGCTGAATCTGGCATTGCTCTGGAACATGTCTTTCCCTGGTGTGGATCAAATTAAAAATAAGGTAATGTTCAAAAAAAAAAAAAAAAGTTGACTGGGCACCCTAGAGCCTTTAGACCAACAAATATAATTTCCCTTGTTAAAGCAGCTCAGTGCCATTCACAGTGGGAAACATGAGCCCAGTCCAAAGGAAATAAATTTCTTTGGACTCTAATAGACAAGTTGAACATTAGTGCCTGCCATTGAATCTCATCTGGAGAGCCACAGCCTGCTCCTGTGAAGCCGGCCTGGATCCTCTATCTCCAAGAGGGCTATAGCATCTCCCCTGCTCAGGAAGCTGCAACTCTGTTGTGGCAAGGGCACTCTGCCGTCTGCTCCTCTGTTCTGATGAGAGAGATGAAGGCTGGCTTTTTTAGGGCAGAGGAGCTATATCTGATCAATCCAACGTGGAGATCAGCCAGAGCAGCTCAAGACAGATGGGAGTTGAGCCAAGGGCTATCCCAGCAAACTGTGAGCGGGAGCTCCTGACCTGTTGCCTATGAAGGACGTGAACTTCAGCTCAGGTAAAAAATGTCTTCTGCTCACCTGCCTTCATTTATCCATCCCCAGCTGGTTTAAACCAACACTGAATTGAATTACATTGAATCACGCAGGTCTCGAGTACATACCTGTGAAATTGGCATCTGCCCAGAGCAGGGACTGTAGCTTTAGCCTTTTGAATCCTTTTTGTTTTCACCTAGACACAAACCTGGAGGAGAAATAGACAGAGTTAATTCTTCTTGAACTCCCAGTTCCCAGACTGAATTCACTCTTCCTCACACTTCCCTCCATCCCGACTCCTCACCTACCATGTTTCCTTCTTCACCCCGAGATTTCTGGCACATGAAACGATGCTTTTGCAGCATGCAACTTGGAATTTGTCCTTTTACTCAAGAGCTGCTTACTCTTTTTGTTGTATGTCAACTGAGGAAGGTAACACTTCCTATTTAATCATAGAAAATTGCATTCAGAGATACAGAATCATCACACAAAATAAAATGCCTGGTTAAGCCAATCAAGAGATTCTACATTAAAAAAGGAACCAAGCTGTTGTCAATATACCAACGTCAATTCTCACCAGAGCTTTGAGTCTTCCAATAATAAAGCTCTTTCAGGGGGTCTCGTCCTGCTTCCATTCAAGTCAATGGCAAAACTCCCAATGATACCAGGAGGAGCAGAATCCAGTTAATACTCTGCAAGCTGCTGGTTTAGTAAGAGTCATAGTAATTACACAGATGGCCATGTAAAGAAGTTCAGCTGAAAGTCATCTAGTGATAAAAAAAAAAAAAAGTTAAATATGGAGTAGAAATTCTGTTGTAATAGAAAATTACTGAAGGCTTAGATTTCAGAGATAGAAGGCGATAAATCATTTGACGTTATAAAATGTGGTGGACAAATTGTAACAGAATTACATAAAAGGTATCAAGATGGGCATAATGAACAGGTCTGTATGAAATTATATCTTAAGTTTGGTATTAAGATAGAATCTTACAGGTTTAATTACATACTGGGTTTTGCACTGTTGGAAGAAACTGATTTCAGTAGGGCTGTAAAGAGTATAAATTAGTATATTACTGACTCTTTCAGATTTGCGTTCCTTGAAATAGGGAGCTGGTTTCAAAAGAAGGGGAATAAAAGGAGGCAAACATGTGTAGATCTTAGGGCTAAAAGGAATAATTTTTAAATTGCTGCAGGGGAATTTCAAGTTAAATTGGGAAACAGTTTGTATCCAGAGGCTGTAAAACCTTTATTAGCAGCAGTCTTTAAGACCAGGTGTTAGATAAACATTTTTCAGGAACTTCAAAAGAAGAAGCTGAACCTGACTTGGGAAGTGAAGGCAAGGCAGACTGGAGGATCTCTTGAAATCCCTTCCAGATGTCTTTTCTCTTTTTTTTTGGTTTTTTTTTTGTTTTTTTTTTTTTTCCCCCAAACTGATAATTTCCTCTGATCTATAGGTCACATCACTTTACTCACTGCTGCTGTACAGAATGTAATAACTCCTATTTGGCTTCTGGTTTGGTTTTAAAAGCCTTATAAGATAAAGATTCCCTTCATCACATTTATTACAGCAGTGCCTAGTGACCAAGGAAGTATGGTGCAACTGCACTAAGTGTTATACTAGGTGAGCATTAGAGGATCAGCGCCTCCGAGGCTTTTGGACTAAAAAGCCTTTAGTAGTTTGTTCAAGCAGTGAATCGCTCTCGTGCTGCATAGTCTATGCAATGTCTTTCTGCTCCATTTGGAGAACTCTGTTGCACTTCCTGTTTTCTTCCTCTGAAAGTACTTACTCCGTAATTAAATCAGTGCTTTTTGTCAGTGATGCAGGTTTGACACAGTTCCCTGAGCATATCCCACTGGAACTGAGATGCCTATGTTGAGAGGTTCCTTACCTCTAATCTAGATGAAAGGAGGAGGTACCTTCAGGTGATGGTTTAAGGCTTGTGAGGTCTGTGTTGTCTTGCAGAGATGATTCCCCTCCCCATATCCCTGTTGAGTATGTAGGAGAATTCAGATGTTAAAAACTCATTGTCAACCTAGTGTTAGGTTTTCAGATGGATTTAGTCTTTAAATGATCTCTGAGACATGTTTTCTCCATTTTGTCAATGGGTTCTGTGGCTTCTTTCTCCAAAGGTGAGGTTTCTATTCTCAGTCTTTTATTTGCAATGTCAAGTGCAGACCTTGTTTTTACCATGTCTGCCTTGAAGACCCTACCAACACATGCTTCTGCAGCAATTATCTTGAATCATCATTTTTCCACTCATTGCCATCTACATTCACTCTTCGCACATCCTTTTTGGGTCTGGTAAGGAGGAGGAGCATGGACACTCTACCAACATGCAGGTGTAAAATGCCAAGAAGAGATTTTACTACCAATGGGGCCTTATGCCCCTGTTAATGTCAGCTATGTGCCAACAACTAGGCATTTTCTCAGACTATATAAAAAAGTTGGTTTGGTCTTCCAGTATTGTTTTGATATTCAGAGTTTGCTTTGAAGGACTAGGCTCACTGTAGGAGATGGTTCACATCTAGTCCAGTACCTCTGTCAAATTTGATTCTGTGCTTGGATGTTTCCTTTTAACATCCCTCTTCCAATGTTTTGAAGGAGGGTTACCAATCTCAGTTTGTCTTTTCTGAAATTATCTGGTTTCCCTCTGGTGATACAATACAGTGAAACTCATTGCACAGACTCACAGAAATGACTCTACCATGAAACATGAGAAAACTATTTAATCTTATTATTTTGTCTGCTTCCTACTGGTACACACACTGTGCATTACGGCATTGGTCAGTCACCTGCAAGTTAACGCCGCATCAAACTGAAAAATTCTGAAGTGCTTGGAAACCATGCTGTTCACCATTTGCCACAGCAGTTGAAAGAGAGAACTGTGAAACATCATGGCCTTACGAAAATAAAATCAAACCTCTACTGGCAGAGAGGTGATGGGAGCAAAGTACTCACAGCAAATCAGCTGGTTTTAATAAATACCGGTACAACTGGAGTGGGCTTCTGTTGACATGCAGTCAAAGCTTGGCCAATGCAGCCTGTCTTGATATGGTTTCACTGCTTTTAATGCCTGTGCTTGCAGTAAAGATAATGCAGTAACACCTACCCATGCTGGAATCACACCATCAAATGCACCATAGAGCCTTCTAATGATAAAGATAACAAGCCATTGAAATTGAGTGGCTAGAAATTGTGAAGCCTCTTTTGCTGAAGGTCTTTAAATGGAAGCTGAATAAAAAGCTATCTGGAATGATGTAGTTACAGATGATCTTGCCTTTGGCCAGATAGACAAAGTAATTGACCTCTTGATGTCCTGGCCAGGTGCATTTTTTTTTACTTTATAATCTTGCATTTTCATTGGGTAACAAACCTTGCTAATCTGTTTTTCTGAGGCTCTTATGCTGCCTCAGTTCAATGTTGATACATCAATCTTCACAGTCACATCTGAGCACTAGTAATGCCTGCTATTAGGTTTGCTTGCAAAATTCATTTCTAAAATGACATTATTCTAAGATTGCTCTGAATGTAGCAAGTCACCTCCCTTCTTGCTGCTAGGTTTTGTAGCTCTTTGGGCAGCCTTTCATCCAGAGAAAGCCTTAAAGTGTGAAGAGCTATTGTGATGCCAGCTCCGTACTTTCTGAATTTAATAGGGGAAATGTAGCTGTACTGTATAGAATTTTGCAGGCTGGTTAGGTGTGCAGACTGCATGTAAAGAATTCCTTGCCTTTCAAATTCTGCATATCCCTCTCTCCAGCCTACCTGCAGAATTTGCCTGGTGGCTTCATTTGGTTTTGTAACAGGAATGGAGGTTAAAACTGTCATTAGAGTATGACTTTAGCAGATTTATCTTTAAAGAAGTCCTAAAGCACTTGTTCAGCTGGGTTTCTGATTGCTATTACAATTAATTAAGGTGTTATTTGGTTGGCAGTCTGGAAAATGGTTCTATAGAACAATTCAGACAGAATAGATCCACACTTTCCTCCTGGACTCTGCTTTCTTTGGGTGTAGTGATCCATATATAGACCTTGACATGGCAGCGAATTTCTGATGATTTCCTTGGGATAAGGGGAAAGTCTGAGAATATTTTATGATGATGTCTTTGAAATAAGTTCCATGCAAATAGACAAGGTCTTTCTGCATGGGCCCCTGCTCAAGCTAATGAGACCCAGGCCCTCCTATGCATTTCTTTTTGTGAGAGTGTATCTTCTGTTTAGCCAAACAATTCTAAATTTACACTTTGTTATGTCTTCTTATTAGGCAAGATGTTAATCATGTTACATGATTTAGATGTATCCTCTGAATAGAGAGAATGTATTCCTATCTCAGACTTTCTCTTTTCTTGGGCATTTTAAATAACTGTTAATATACAAATTTAAAATTTAAGTTAATATGGTATTTAGGATGTAACACTCCTTTGTGGTTTAACCTGTCATTATGTCTGATTATTCCACTACATTATAAGCTTACTCGGAGTAGAAGAGAAAAACATCTTGTTGCCCTGACAAACTGAAGGAGAAGAAGAAAATGATTACACAAAGGAGATAGTGGGTCCCATTCTGCCTCTGTTGCACTGTATTTGCATCACAGTTATTCCAGGCATCTCAGCGAAGTTATTCTGAATTTGCATCTCTGTCACTAAGGGCAGGATTTGTCCCACGCTTTGTAAAGACAGCACCCAGTTGCTATGGCAACAGGAATTCTAAAAATTGTGGAAGAAAAGAACACTAGGTTGTTATGATAAATGATGCATTAAAAGTGACTGCTTTCTTGTTGTTTCATAGTTTTAATTGATGCCTTTTTGTGCGGAATGCTTTTATTGATGGGCGCAATTAGCCAAGATGCTGCTGTAGCAGCTTTAACATTCCAGCAGCCAGATATCACACGGGAGATGACCGGGTTAGATTTTATAGCAAGATGAGTGATTGGTTAGCTTAAACTTACATGACAAACTTATGTTCTGTGCGTTCCAACTGATGTCTGCACCAGCTGTCATGCAGCAGCAGGAATCAACCTAAAGTTAATGTTATCACAGTGACAAGAAGGAAACCACATTTTTAACATCTGAAGCATTCTATATTCTGAAACAGGCTTGTAGGGGGCGGGGAAAAAAAAGTTTCTGTGAGTTCCTTTACTTGTTTCTTTCAACATCCTTGTCTGGAGATATAACACCTGTAATGCTTCCTGATGGTCTTCTCTCTGGTCTGTGCTGGGCTGTAGTTTGAAGTCTATAAATCTATCCCACCCAGCCCTCTGAGTTCACAAATCATTGGGCTGGATTTACTTGGTTAGCTCCATCAGCCCATCCCTGACAAATTATCCTGTTCTTGGGAGGAAAAACCTGACTTGCATCCTCCTGGCGAGTTATGGGTGTCACCAATTAAGAAGTAAGCATAGAAACAAAACACTCAGAGGCTATAGGCAGCTGTGAAATAAAGGTGAATTCAACTTTTAGTGATACAGTATAATATTATACATCTAAAATGGGATACACTTCTCTTCCAGTTTAGAGGCATCAGGTGTTTTCATATGGGTGCCAGTGTGCCTAAGCTTCCAGCATAGTCAATGGTACCCAAAGCAGTGGTGTGGGACTTCCTTACCTAAATGTGTCACCTGCTGCCATACAAGATATATTGCAGTATCAAAGACATCTAGGACTTCTGGGAGGTCCATTTTTGAAGCAGTAGCTGGATATACCTAATATGGCACCAAAATTTAGGCAACTGAATCTTCCCATTCTCTAGACTGGACAATTACATAACTCAGATATTCAGCTGACACCAACGCTAGTCTTGCTTTGTTTAAGCTGTATTAATCTGTTGTTCACTGACTCTAACAAGACCTTAAACACCAACTCATACATACTTATACTGTAGACACTCTACTGTCTAAAACCTGGCGCTGAATTTGGTAGTTGATTACTGTTTTCCAGCCATATGGAACAAGGGAAGGCAAGGGGTTCTGGTGTTTGGCTTTTAATTAGGGTCATTTCTCATCAGCTCATTTGAAATCAGAATAAAATTTCTACTGATTACAGAGGGGGGAAGACAGAATGCATGTGATCAAGAAATATAGCTCACCAATGATAATGTCTGGGTGACTGTTGTTCCCTGTTTGTTTAAGCTGTTTAAACATAAGGTATCTAAAGCAGTATCTAGATGCTTTCCATTGTCATTGGAGGGAGAGAGAGACACCTCCACAGGGTCTCTTTCCCATTATTAACTAGTGAGTCACACTCATGAGATTTATGAGACATTTTTGTGTCCAGAAAAGCTTCTGCGTGGCCAGGTGAGATTAATTGCCCTGAATGATTGTAAATAACTGGTACAACAGCTATTTGGGTGCCCCAGTTGGAGTTGGATGAGATCAGCTCCATGCGTACACCTGGAGAAACAACTTTAAAATATTGACAGGAATTTCTATTGAGAGCTTTTGTCACAGATATATACATGTGGAAGTTAATTGATAAACTAAGTTTTCATACAAAGTCACCGTTGTGGCTCTGATACATATTGATGGTTAGAAAAGGGACATGAACCTGCCGTGAGGCTAGATTAGGTTCTGTATTGATGTGTGATCAGCAAATTTCAGAATACATACCAATCAACAGGAAAAAAATAGTCACCAAGACTTAAATTCGGCAGGATACTTGAGTATACAGATTGTTTTGTACTAGAATTTCTCCTGTATTAAAGATTAGGTACTTGCTAATCAGAGCCTAGGTTGCTACAAACTATAATTTGCAGCATTACCCATAATGTTGTTGTTTTTCAATTGCTCTACTTACCTTGTTCCCAGGAGGTCACAGCAAAACATTGCTGAGATAAAAGGAAAGTTAACTCTAGTAAATTCTCAGTGGACCTCCAGCACTGCCTTGGGGAAAGTTTCTTCTTGGAAGCCAGGATTTGAATATTCCTCAAAAGGGTATTGTGTCTGTGGCCAAGCTCGGGGGGTCCATGGATGGAGCTGCCACCCTACCTGTGCCCTTGCTTTTTGCCAGAAATGACTGCCCTGTTGAGGAACTGCAGAAACCAGCATGTCCTGACTCCTCAGCTCCTCCAGTTCCCCAGTGCAGCCATGGGAAAGCAGCCTGCACAACACCTCCTTCTGTCACACCATGGTCTGTACACCAAGCCCAGTTGGGGCAAAATGGCCGGGAAAACCACAGTGGCTCAGGCAGGAGCATGAGTGTGACCAGCACATGGCAGTGGAGCGCCAGAAAAATGTTGTTAATAAATGAGCCAGCAGCTTTGAGTTAAGCTGTCAGATCTGAGCAGGTTGGTTTTTTTCTTCCCCTGAGACAATGTGTGCGTGCACACATTTTGAGAGAAATAGCTCATATCTTAGAAGGCAACAAAAATGAAAACTACATTCCAGTGAAAATAATAATGGCTGGGGGCTGCTACAGGATTATCATTTTCTGCTCTAAAACAGTGACAGTACTTTCTCTGCTGTAGAATGGTGAAGGTAAAATGTAATTCCTGCTCAGATTAAGTTGCTGGGAAGAAAATACATAAATCCGTGGTTTTAATGAAAAGTAAAAGCAGAAGTGGTTCCAGTCAGAAAAACACTTTGAGAGTCTTTTTTATTTATTCTGGTCAAACTATAGGATGTAGATCGAAGAAGAAGTTATTTCTCACAGAAAGCGAGCACTGTCCTTGACTACACTAAAACTGCTTTCAGTTTGCAGTGCAAGTGATGGTTTAGCTTATTTTTAACCCATGGAACTCCAAATAGGATGAAATTAAACAAAACCCAGAGAGCGTACATAAAGCAACAGAACCAATTCCTGCATGTTCCTCCTCTCCTCACATTCAGTTACACACATGCTGATAAAATCCGAGGTAGTGTATTTACCTACTGGTATGTTACTGGGAAGCTGCAGGTGTAGCTCCAGAGAGGAGGGAGAGAAAAATGAGCAAGACTGGACTTCGCTAAAATAGCATCCTGTGAGCCCCTCAGCAGCAGCAGTTTAGCTGAAGTTTTGTTTTCCAAGGATGTTTTCTCTGAAGGCAACAAGGAATCCAAGCAGTCTGGAGTAGTTAGAATAGTTGTGATGTTCCCTTTCTCCTCTGGCAGTCAGTCAGAAAGGAAACATGGATCTGGAATGGAGAATAGACATCAACCTTTCTTCCATTCTCTCCGTAACGGGAGGCATTCACTGGGGCAGCTGCGTGAAATGCTGGCTTGGCATGCAGAGCAAGCGTCTGAGCTGGTGAAGATCCCTCTGTTGGGAGCATAGGGACAACTTCATTCATCAAATTGCATAGAAAAGAATAAAAAGAATATACATTACTTACTTTTATGTTTGCAGAGTCGTTAAAAATTTGGGACCCCATTCTGCAAGTAATTCATCAGGCATGAACTGAATGAACTGAAAAGTGTGTTTTACGTGTATATCTGGAGGGGAGCTGGAAAGTGATCATAACTCAAAACCAACTTTGGTGTGACCAGAATACTATGACACTGCATCCTTGTCCATGGAATTATATGTGAAGATTAAGCAAATAGAAGAGCCTTTTTAGAAGCCCTTGCTGTCCCCTGAGTGATGTTGTCATCAAAGATCGAGTTTAGCTGACCTGTTACTTCACAGGCTGGGTTAGAGCCACAGACCAGACTGGGGGTTTGAGGATGAGCTTACTTTGAGGTTATGCTTACTTATTTTTCTTTGTCTGTGGCCTGCAAAAACACACAAATAGGAAATGAAATTAGATGATTACTGAGATCCTCAAAGGCTGTCCACTTAAACCTGCTAATAGATTTTGCGTCTCTGGAAAGAAAATGGTTGAGGAAGAACAAAGCAGCATGATAACAGAAGCTAACGTGACTTTTGCCTCCTTGCTGAAGTCACGTATTGTGATACAGAAGTCAGGTAATTAAGAACATATCAAAAGGTACTTTCCATGCGAACTATATTATGGTGCCTTAGCAAAGTTAATCATTGAAACTGTTAAAACACATAAAAGCAGACTATGAAATATATTAAATTTGTGCCATTTCAAATTAGATTTAAATTTCAAGAGGCCATAATGGGACCAAATATTTTGCCGCCAAAAATAAGACAACTATTAAGTGTTACTAAAATAGCTGGAAATTTGTGTATCTTGCTAAGTTATGTCTTCTCCAGTAAATTTTGGTCAATGAAACTATTATGAGCATTAAATATTAAAAATTTCAAACTACATAAAAGCCTGAGATTGATACTTTTGAAAATAAATATAGAAGCACAAATTATTTTGAAAATTAGTAAGTAGTAAGATGCTAATCTCAGTTACTTCAGTGAGAACATTTAATCTAATAATTAATTTTGTCTGTTTGTTAGTTATCAATGACAATAATCACAAACTTGTTTGGAATTTGATTGCTCCTTTGTTGACTTTTGACTATGTTTTTCATTTGTATTTTCATAGCATCATAGAACAATTTGGGTTGGAAGGGATCTTCAAAGGTCATCTACTCCAACCTCCCCTGCAATGAGCAGGGATATCTTCAAATAGACCAGGTTGCTCAGAGCCCTGTCCAACCTGACCTTGAATGCTTCCAGGGATGGGGCATCAACCACCTCTCTGGGCAACCTGTTCCAGTGTTTCACCACCCTTATAAAAAAATTTCTTCCTTATATCTAGTCTAAACCTACCCTCTTTTAGTTTAAAACTATTACTCCTTGCGTTTTCGCAACAGGCCCTACTAAAAAGTCTCTCCCCATATTTTATTCATAGGCTCTTTAGATTTGATCTAATTGTGTTCTTATCATTTATAGTCAAGGGTTTCCTGCATCTGAAGCAACATCAGAATAGATATTTTGTATACATTTCCCTTAACTGTCTTTTTATTCCACACTAATAGCCTCTTCTTACCAATTTTCTTAATCCACCTAATGGTTGATTTATTAATCTGAAAGGATCCTATTCCAGCCTTCTCCAATCTTCTGAAAAATAGTCTTAAGACTTGGCTTTACCCGAAGGAAAGTGGAGTTTTGGAGCAATCATGCCTGACTCTTCTTCACTCAGAACTCATGTTTCTGAAAGGTTTTAATCACAAGCTGCTTGGCCCCAGCTATTGGGATGAGAAAGTTGTCCCCCTGATAGTTGGCATACATCCTGTCTTCTTGAGAGAAAGAGCACAGCATTTCTGTGAACAGTTGTGTAGACACTGGCAGTCTGGAGAAGGAGTACTCTGTATTAAAATTACCTGTGGTCATAGGAAAAGTTAAGCCAATGTCTGGATAATATGCTGATTACCAGGTAATCATTAGGGCCTTTTCCTTGGAGTTTTTGTGTTTAAGAATTGACTTGTATGTTTAAGAAGGTCTGGAGGACAATGTTGGAGTGTTGGAGTCCAGGGTTTCCATCAGGAAGTTCTGTCTCCCCTTACAGTAGCCACAGTCTGAAATCTGCATGACCTTGTTTCTCCCTGCAGCACAGAATGCCTCTTTTTTTTCTCCCACAGAATTGATTTAATAATTCACATATGTCAGAGACTGACCATTGGATCCGTTGTCTCCTGCCAGTCAGCATTTCAGTGATCGTGTTTGTTTAATTTAATTTATTCTGAGACGTAGTTAGAGAGCGCCGTCCAAGATTTACAGATTTGTGTTATTTCCTTCAGACCTGAAGGAAAACATTATCCTCCTCCAGGCCCTGGATCAGACAAAAACCATGAAATATCCAGGGAGAAAATATTGGGTGGACTGGCAGAAGAGGCTGCAGACGGGTATCCTCATTGCTTCATAGGAAAGATAATAGCTGCTTTATGTCCTGTGACTTCTGGAAGGTGGAAGGAAAGTGATGGAAAGAGTGACAGTAAGATTTTTGTGTCTGGAAGTGAAGGGAGAACAGGGGAGAAAAGGTGTAAAGGAGCTTTGAAATCCACGCCCCCAGCACGGATTCAGCTGGGTGCCACTGCAAGGAGCTTCCTACCAGTCAGCCCAGCTGTCCTGGCACGTATTTCGCCCACGCACCAGCTGGGAGCCAGGCTCCCCCTGCCCTACCCTCTCCATCTGTCACTGCTGCCTTGGGAGGAGGGATGGGCTCTCCTTCAAACATGCCGCCAAGATGCTTTTTATTACTTTTCATCATTTTCAAGAGAAAAAGTGGGGTGCTGGGAAGGAAAACTGTGCTGAGGGGAACTGATTCAGGTGTCCCAGGGCAGCTCTGGTCCCAAGGGTAGCCCCAGTGCAACCACCTGTGTAGTGGGAAGCCAAAACCTCTGGGCAGCTTTAACAAGAGGGTCCTCTGCAGAAAGCCAAATTATGTTCCTCCTCCTGTTGCCATGGGGATGGGAAACGCTCCTCTGCAGAGATGGCAGCACACTGAGGACCAGGGGAAGGAAGATCTGAGACTGCTCCTTTTTCCCAGATGCAGCACATACTCCTCTAGAAGGAAATTAAAAGTTTGTTTTCCACATATTCCTTAAGCAGTAGATGAAAACGTCCTGAGAGTTGTATGTTTTTCCTCCCAGATATCCATCCTGCTAATCAATAAATTCTACAGCTGGTGATGGGAGGATGATTCATGGCACAGTGCAGTATCAGAGTTACACTGCTTTGTTGATGTATTGATGCAATATATTATGGCGGCAATATCCTGCAGTGATACATTGATTCAAAACATAGCTGTAACCAGCAGCAGCATTATGGAATAGCCCTGTCTACCTTTTTTCCCTTTTTTTTATGTCTGCCAGATGAAAATATTTGGGGTTATGCCATTAAGGCATTGCTGGTGTCCTCCAAAAGAAAAGGTCCTCATTTCTTTGAGAGTCACGCTTGGACCAGCTGCCCCCTTCAGCTGGTGCACGGCAGGTGTTGGATGCTGTCCCCACTGAGGGCAACCAAATGGCGTAGTCGGGCTGTGGCCACCACCTGCTTCACAGCTGGAGGGACCAAGTAGCACTTGCAGCCTGGTTAGTGGTGGGCTGCCAATGTCTTTGAAACAGAAGAGGTTGCCTGACCCATCCTTATGGCTGCACCCCGTCGTATTGCCAGCACGGCCTGTGCTCACTTGCTCCTTCGTCTCCCCGTCAATGAAGAGCTGCGTTTGTCTTCAAGTGGTTTCGCTTTGACACATTCCCAGTGAGCTAAGTGCGTTGCAGCCACCGGAGTATATCGAGCAATAAGACTACATTAAGAAAGCCTCCTAGGGAAGCCAGCGCACCAGTGTTGAAATTAGACAACATATTGTACAACACAGCCTCAGATATTCAGATGAACGTTTTTCCTCGAGGTCCCGTAGGCACATCCAAGTTGAGCAGTGAAGAGTACAAACAGCCGCAATCCTCAGGAGCCAGTGGGCACACTGCTGTCACCAGCTACTGAAGTTTAAGTCAGAGACTTTGGCACACCTTGGGGAAAAAAGTCTGCTGCCCAAACAGAATATGATTTCTCATCAGGGAGTGGAGCGATGGCTTGGGGGAGGAGCAGGATCTGACTGCAGAGTGCCACAAGGAGATTCGCAGAAGGGAATTAAGTGTTCAGGTATTTTTCTTTGAATGTTTTTTTGTCTGACTATTGGCACAGATGTGCTGGCGTGCTGTGATGTAGAGTACTGCCTGCTAAAAAATTCTAACAACTTCTTTTTTTGGGGAGAAAATAGCAATGACTTATATGCAATAACTGTTCAAAGCTTGTCGTAATCCAAAGAGCCAAGAAATAACTAGACTACCCTACATCTAAGTCCTCGGTGCGCCTCTCAGTTACAGTGCTTGCTTTGGAGCAGAGAGGGAACTGAGGAGACTCCTAACGCAAAAGGGAGCACTTGACATCCTTTCTAGAGACTGCATAACCATGCATCTTTGGACCACGTACTTACAGCTTGTCAGAGAGCCTTACAGGATGCTTCTCGTAAGGCCCATCATACAAAAGAAGAAGCCAAGAAGGAGGCTCTGTTAGGAAACTTATTTCTTGAGTAAGACCCAAAGACAAAAGTCAAAACTGGGGTCTGGAAAAGGACGCATTCAGGCTGCTTACCTTGTGTGCCTGTTGAGTGCTACACCTATTGTCACTCCATTTTCAAGGCAGTGATAAGAAATTCATGTGTTTCTAAGTTGAGGGGTCTCCACACCTAAAAACAAAAAGAAAGAGCATGCATTCCCTTTTTTTAATAAATCAAAAGTAAATAAAAGAAGTGAATGTTCCTGTGGAGCATGATAAAAAGCTCCTTAGTAGCCTGGACCGCTAAGGAAACACAGAAAATAGAGCAAAGGAGATGAATTAGAAGGTATTAAGTACCTGAAATTTTCTTCACTCAAAAGTGGTCTAGCATCCAGTTACCAAGCAGGGAACCGCTTACAGTACTATGCACTTGTTGGAGATTTTCAGACTAGCAGAGAAATTCTGGTGCAGATGTCACTATCTGTGCCTATTTCTGGCTACGTTGCTGTGCAATTAAATTAGAACTCTTTTCTGCTCATCTGAAGGATAGGGTAGCAATAAGTGAAGATAACTGTACAGTACTTAATTCTATGAGGACATTAGCATTTGCAAAACATTTCCTTCCTGGAGTCTTAAAATATATATTAATGTTAGTTATCATCTTCTCAAATAAGACAAAGCTTAACAGCAATACACTGATTTGTGGCTGAAATTTCATCTTATCACCTTAAAAGTAGTGACAGAATCTGGCACATAATAGTGTATATCCTTTGCGGTACGTCTTGATAAAAGTTTCATGTTGATTAGTTACTTGGGCAAGTAGCCAGTGCTCTCTTCTAATTCTAGGAGACAGCACATTTATTTTGTAATAGAATTTGAAAAAAAACCCAACTTAAATTAAAAGATGGTAAATGAGAGTAGGTCTGACTTGTGTTTTGAAAGAAGAGAAAAAAAAGAGGAAGCAGTACTGATGCTTCAATTTCAGAGGACATGTATCTTTCAATACATTTTACTTTGGTTTCTTCTGATTTCCAAACCTGAGATCACAGGAATAACTTACCGGTTTTCTGAATGCTTCCATTCTGGGGAACAGCCCTTATTGGTAGAGCCCAGAAAACAAACATTGCTGCCAATGAGAATGGTTTTTAATACATGCTGAGACTGATTTTCAACCAGACACAAAATCACTGAAAGATTTCTTTTTATGCAGGAAAACCAGTGATGGTACTGCTCATTTTGCTGCATTTGTGTGAAGTAGGTTTTTGCTTGTACATTTTTGCTTGTTTTGAATTACCGCTCTCTGGAGCTCTCTGTATTGTGAATTCTTTTTCCACTGTAAGTCCTGCTTATAATGGAACAAACTTAGATCTTCACCTGTTAGAATCAAAGCTTCTTCTTTGTTCACCGAAGACTTTTACTGAAGCCTTTGCTTCCTTTGAGCAAAAACTCAAAAGATCAGACTCTTAATAGTGGGGCTACCTAGTTAAATATGGAGTTAGACATAGAGAAACCTGCCCACATCCTTCACTAAGTGGTGTACTGGAGTGTGGTGGTAAAGAGCAGCATCTTTTTCCAGGAAGGCAGAAGGCTGTTCACTGAGGAGAAATTTTGAATTTTTGCCTTTGCTGTGGCTGCTTCAACCAAGATAATCAGCTAAAAGAGGCCATAAGACAACCCTGATTATGTCTCAGTCATTGACAGCCATAACAGCTTGTATATACTATTAAGCAGTTTGTCACACATCACAGTATGCACTGAAAATATTGTGATAGATGCAGCTACTGCTGTATATGGAGCTGTCAGAAAATGGGAGATGCAGGGATTGTGCCTGCAAAAATACAGAAGCTGCCAGGCCTATTCCATCTAGCATGTGACTTTTCAGTTGAGAAGCAGTGTAATTCTTAGGAAATTGTTCAGTGTTTTTCCCCTCATGGATATTTTCACCTTGCTTTCCCCCTATCTTAAGAAGGATAGAGTAAACTAGGTCAATAAATTCATATCAGGTATAACTGAAAGAGAAAAAGATCACTTGTACACAAGCAGTCTTCAGAAAGTCAGGGTTTCAGTAAGGAACAAATGGTAAGGAGCAGAACCATGTAAAGCTTGTTGAGGGGCGGGATGCTGCAGAAGAGGAGCATTGAGCTGCGGACTACATGAAGCAACCCGGATTCAGAACAGCAGTCTTCAGTGATAGAACTGAAGGTTTTTACAGCCTAGGATGGACCTTGGAGGATGACATAAACCATCCCCATCCCAAGGCAGAACCAAATATGTGTATGTTGTTTCTGATGAGTACTTGTCTAAGCTACAAAAATGGAAACTCCATTGTATCCTCAGGCCACTTTTTATATTCCATTGCTCTTGTTATTATTAGATGGCTTTTTAGCAAATCTAAATCATATTTTTCTTACTGCTATTAAGGTGTCTTACTTCTTATCCTATCCATCACATATATATACAGAATATTCTCTTCCTGTTTGTGCAGCCCTTTAAATATATTTAGACGGCTCCTCTGGATCTTCTCACCCTTAGGCTAAACAACTCTATTTCTCCCAATTCTTCCTGCCAGTGTGGTTCTCTTGATCTATGAGCATTTTTTAACTCCTTTCTAGATTTTCCATTTGATCTGTCTTATTTTTTAAGAATGCCTACAGAAACAGAATACCTTATTGTTAAAGTATTTCCCAACAGAAAGTAGAGCAGATAGACATCAGCAGTTTAAAGCCAGGGAGCAGCAAGGACAGCTGCACTTCAAGGGAAGGGCAGGCAGGAGAGGGACCATGGCCTCAGTCACAAGCAGGTGGAGCAGAGCAGGTCTGGAAACATTAATAAAGATCAGGTCTCCAAACAAGTCATGATGATGAGGCAGTTCTGAGGTCAAGCTGGGAAGTTAAGCCCGCAGGTCAGGATCATGAACAAACATGGCAAGGCACAGACATAGCTGCAACAGAACTTATTGCAATATACAATATGTCTACTGATTCTGCTTTTTTTGTTATCGTTTTGTAGAAGCTGTTGGTTACCACCAGAATAGGATGATAGAAGACTTATTCATGTAAAAACAGCATACTTTGTTCCAAGGACTGATTTTTAGGGAGCATCATTGGTGAAAGAAGTGTTCTTATTTAACCTTAGAATATGAAAACTGTTTGACTTAAACTGAAAGTCTTCAAGTCAATTTTTCAAATGCAATTATTATACATGTGCATCCATACAATCATACAGGAGCTCATCTCCTGTCCTCAGCTTCCCTTCAGAACAAAATGCCCATAAATGACTAATATGACATGGAAAGCACATTAAACAGGAGTCATACTTCGGAGATTATTATTTAGAAAACACAAATCCATTTAGCCAAACAGACTGACGTACCTGTTGGACTAGGCAAGTGAATAGGATTTTATATCTGACAGGCTTCCTCAATTCTGTAACTTTAAAAATTGTGAGCATCAGCCTTGGAAAGGCACGCACCCTGACTACACTTCTTCATATTGTATTTCCAGAAACACCTGCTCACTCCTAGACCATCCTGCCCTGCTAAATGTTTACAGCAATGCAGGATGTGTACACTTAACACAGTGCTTACTTTCCATTGTAGCAAAAAGGTCAGTCCTTACAGCCCTGGGTCGAGGCCTCAGGTATTCCTCATTCCTTCTCAGCGATTCCTCACTTATTTTCCTTTGTGAGTTCTTCCTGCTAGGAAGCACTGACTGCTGTGTCCTCAAGCAGGAAATTCATTTGTATGATGCCAAATTTATGTGGCATAAAATCAACTGTCAATCTTCAGAAGCTGCTATACCAACCTGAGTCTTTACCAGCAGGCTAATGCCTTTGCACCTGAATTTGGAAGGGGCATCAAAATGTCCAGCTACCACCTTGTATCAAGAAGACATTCTCAAACTTTCTACAAATGCCTCATTCTTTAATTCAGAGGTAAGTTGGTCTTGTGCTAAAATTATCCAACATAAACTGCCTAGAAAAAACTCTTTCACTGTAATTCACTGCTGGGCTCTGAACTGCAGTTATCCAGGTACTCGAAGACATAGTTGATAACAACTAGTCCCCAAAAATGTTAGGGCTGAATTTTTTGTTGCGGCTATCAATTGAAAGTCCCTAAACCAAATCATTTTGTCTTGTCATTCTTTGTGTCTCTAAGATAACAGAGACACTGAAAAATAGTTTAGCATTTAGAGGTAAGTTGCAAGAATGAATCAAAATATGGACAAACGATGTGCAGTTAGATACTAAAAAGGGCACTGTGAGGCAACTTAATCACCTGCTGTAAATACCTGCGCTGGAACATAATACACTAATGGAAAAGACATACCAAGAAACAGACTCACTGCAGCTCATGGCATTCAAATGGGTGTGATTAGAAAGGTGGGGTACAATTACTGTACAATCATTTGCCAAAGGATATAGATATATTTTTAGTCTTTTGGAGGCACTTTCTAGCCCCAGCACAAGTTCTCAGGCTCTGTGTGGGACCTATGAGATTCTGTCAGCAGAGCAATGAAGGATGTCAGGTTTGGTGTCCTGTCACTGTCCTCTTCCACGGTCTCATTTTAATCCACTGGTCTTCATTTTTTTCCCAGGTTTAGTCAGTCGATACAACTATAAGCAGTGAAAATGACTACATTTTCAAATTGGGAGTAGTAACACTTTTGGATATTCATCCTTGCAGAGAATGTCATTCTATCAGTGTCCATTTCACTCCAAGATTTATGAGATTTAATGGGGAAGATGATTTATAAGGAGAGCTATCCCCACAGTGAAACCAATTTGTCCTAAATGCTCACCAGAGTCAGGAATGATTATGAAAAACAGCAGAAGATGATGTATTTTAGACTTCTTCTAAGTCATAAGCAGAAGACAGGCAGGTGGTGTATGACTGCTAGAGGAAACATGGATGTGCATGTGAGCCACTGCACTGTAGCTCACTGGAATATAGGACAGGAATAAAACAGCTCTGCAGACACCAGGGTGAGAGAAGAAGGAGAGGAGGAGATGCTCCAGGCACTGATGTAGAGATTCCCCTGCAGCCCACAGAGGACCACACTGGAGCAGATGTCCACACCACAGCCCGTGGAAGACCCCACACCATAGCAGGTGGATATACCCTTTATCTTGACCCTGTCCTGTTGAAGAGGGGGATTGAGAGAGCGGCCAGGTGGGCATCCGGCAGTCTGCTAAGGTTAACCCAACACATTTAGCGAACACTTTCAAGTTCTACCTATGGATGCCTTTTACTGTAGGGCATTGCAACATGTATAACTTCCACAGGTGTAGTCAAAAAAATTGCAGTTATCAATTCTTTCCATACCTTTGCATGTTCCTGTTAGTTCAGTGTGATAAGAGACTTTTAGGAAAAAGCATGTTAGGATCAATTTGTCCTTGCAGTGTATCTTTAAATTTTAGCCAACTACCCTATTCCCTCACACTGTGCTACAAGGTTGCTGTGTTTAATTACAGACATTAATATATTTCTCAGTATGAAATGCACTTGTGACTTTTACCTTTGACACTAATAAGTTGAGCTTGATAGCAGGAAAAAGAAAAATCCCAAACACTGGCCTCGTTAAGGTTAATAACTCAGTATTTTACCAAAGAAACTGTAACCTAATTTGAATTGATTATCTAAATAGTTTCATTACAGGATGCTAACTAAATCAAGCCCTTTGTTTCACAGTGACCCAGAGAAATGACTTTGCTGTCCTGTTTATGAAGGTAAAGTATCTGTACACTTTGAAACTTGCTTGAGAGTCCTGTTGCTTAGTTAGGTAAACTATAAATGTACAAAATATTTTAAAAAAAGGCAGATACAGAGAGAAAGAGTCCAAAGATATCAATGAATCTTTACAATTAAGAGGAACAGAGCGCCCAGTTAGCTAATTCCCTCAAATTAATTCAATTTAGACTTAAATATATCGTCCTTCTACTGAAAAATTCTTGTAACTCTGAATTTGGTGTAGAAGTAATTTTGCTGTGACATGGGAAAGCAGGTTAATGTAAGGATTGTTGAAATGTTGAGATCTTTTTACTGAAAAGTTAAAAAAAAAATGTGTTTATGGGATTTTCGTTGTTTGGGGGTTTTTTTTGCACTGAAAGGCATGCAGATGTCTCCCACACACTGTTTGCTGAACAGAGGGTGAATAAAACTGCTGCCAGGGCAAAGTGCCTGCTCCGTGCTCAGTGTGCAACCCTGAGCCCAGGAAAAGGCAGTGGGAAAGAGGTGGCCACCTGAAAGCCTGGGAGGACAGATAAGGCTCAGAGCGAAAGGGGCTTCACGGTTATAATGTCTGGATCCTTCATCATTTATACACTTCTGGGTTAGCATGTGGGGGGAAATTACATGCCTGTAGGGGTCAGACAAAAATTAAATTTATATGGGGGAGAAGTCAGGTGGTGAGACAATTTGGGGGGGAAGATAAAGAGGGCAAAAGAAGATGAGAATTACAGGGGCTGAGCAGTAGGGCCACAGCAATCTCTAATCACTCTTCGCGTGAATAAACCACTCCTTTCACTGAGTATTTTTTGTAAAAGTTGGGCAAGGGGGGAAGCTAATGGGAAGGAGGTGGGCAGAGAAGGGAAGGCAATGGTGGCAGGCGAGACAGGGTCATCCCCGTCATGCTGCTGGTGGGGTGGTGCTGGAGATGATGCAAGGAAACGTCCTGTTTTCTTGTTACAGTGCCTTGTCCTTTCCTCAGAAACCAGTTCTCAGGTGTCTCGTACAGATGTTAAATACTGGCTGGAGCCTCAATGCCTCTAAAAGTACAACCCCACGTGTGTTAAAATTCAGTGGCTGAAGCTACTGTCAGAAAAACACCAGCACTTAAGGCTCTGGCTCTGAAATAAGCAGTATCGTAGCCTCCTTAAAACCATCTGTGCACAAAATAGGTCTTAATTATGCTCCACTCACTGGGTTTTACAATGGACTTCTCCAATAGTCCTTGTACTAGACTGCAATAGCTTCTCTCTATGAAAATGTTGCCTGCTGGGAAGACATGTGAAAACTGAGGGCATTTAATGAAGGGTCTCTAACAACCTTGGAACAACAGAGTTTTTGTCTGCTTTAGATCATATTACACAATTTTCCTCGTCTCGTTTCCATTTGCATCAGGAATACACCAGCCTGAAGAGTGACCTACTTCCCTTGCAATATTTGCCTTGCTTTTAATTATAGCAATTATATTGCCCTGATCACTGGCACAGTCCCCAGAATGTTGACTTTTTTTCTTAATGTTATTGTTATATAGATTACACAGACTCTTTGCCAGCATGTTGCCCTCTAATTATCCAGCTGAAGATGTTGCCTGTGCCACAGACAAGCAGGAGAGCTTTGCGTGTGGGATCTTTGAAGATTTCTCAGGAGGCTGCTGTGCAGTGATCATTATGCATAGACTCCTTCAGGGGACAGGTAGGGCTGTATGTTGCTCCTAAACACCTTCTCCTTTCTTGTATTGTTCCTCCCTTACTTTCAGTGCAGCCTTTTTACTAAAGTGTATAACATAGATAGAGCAGCCTGGAAACCACCAAATGGCTGGAACCTCTCTCAGCCTACACATCGCGAAAAAATTTTTACTGTTTTTACACAGATGCATGAGGATTTTTTTTCTTTACAAAGTTATTTTATGTCTTCTTATTAACTACCTTATTAGCTTTTTTCTCTCTTTATAGTCTTTAATAACTCATTTAACCTGAGAACTAACTAGGGCTAATCATATTATTATTCAATAACAGAATAATTTGTATGCAGTTCAAGAGATTAGGAGCGTGAATCAAGCTGAGCAGGCTAAAGCATGGTACGTAACACCAGAGAAGAGAGGAGTAATGCTCTTCCGCTTCATAAATTGATACAACATTTCCTGGTTTCAGAGTAATTAATATTTGGGCTTAGAAAACCAGATAGTAGTAAAGATTACTTTTGCCAAAAACATACTCAAAAGGGAAAATACTATTGCATCACAAATATACCTTAGGAGTGATTACATGGTCTGATTAATGGGAAACTTTTTCAAGAACTTCCCTCTGGTACTCTGATAGAAAATGCTGTTATTAGTGCCTAAGAGCCCTCCTCCTTCCCTAGTCTCAATCCTTGCACCTGCTCTGTCCTAATTCCTTATTAATTATCTGAATTAAACAATGAACCAGAGGCTTTTGCTGAAAGCTGAGATCTATTTTGTGTCCTGGTCTGGGCAATCAGGAAGGCACTGGTGAGCCCAGAGAGGGCACGGCTGGTCAATGTCTGATTTTACAGGGGCCTTTTCTTGTTGTCCATCTCTGAAGGAGGCTCTACATATGTGTGTGAAAATCCTTGGTCTCCTTCAACAATATGACTGGGCAAGACACAGTTAACTGAAAATGTTTTAATATTCCCAAATGTAATTGAAAGATGTAGTAAATATATTATTGGAGCCAGATCAGAATCACTGGTACCTCTACACTGTCTAATAATTTAGTTCCCCAGTTCACCCCTGGGTGAACTGATCCCATAATTGCTTATGCTGCAGAAATGTTAATTTGCTTATGGGAACTCTCTTTTGGAATGAGCTGATGTGTTCCCATTAATATAAACAAATGAAAACAAAAACCTGGGTTTTCTTCTGAGAGAATGCCGAGCCCAGGGACTACTTCCAGTGGGCAGCATGGAAGAGGCTGTCCCAGACTTGGACTCTCCTTGGACTCAGTCCCTCTGCCAACCTACTTTAATGCTATCATAGCAAATTTTTTCATGTTCAAATACCCACCCGCCCTCACGCTATGGGTCAGGACATACATTGCACACCCAGTATTTCATACTATAAAAATATCATCCTGACAGGCCGAAACACAGCCCACGTCGTTCCAGAAATTTGCAACTGCAGTAAACTGCACATAAAAAACTACCTCTACCTGATGGCTAAAATGATACGCCATGCAGCCCAGGAGTGACCCCGGGCTATGTGCTTCGTATCGTGGATCCCTCTGCTGCTCTTCATCATTGGAGGGGACTCCAAGGCACCTGCTCTGAGTCCGTCCCCACCACTTGGCTGGGAGATGAAGATCAATTCCGAGAGCAGACAAATTGTGTAGTGTAGGTGCAGCAAACAAGGAGTCCCCGCTGTAACCCTGCCCCTGTGCCAGCTCTAATTCTTACAGGAGATGAGCAGGCCCCGTTCATATAATGCTATTCTTGTTCTGGCAGCCCCTGGGACAGATCTCAGGTGCACCAAAATATCTTGCTTGAGGAAGGCGGGTGGCCTAAAACTGCCAGGTCACATAGAGCTTGGTACCTCCTGACAAAACCCTTCAGGTTCTTCCTTAAGGGACATCCATGGCTGCTCTCATTCCTTGCCCACCAGTGTCCAGGCTTTCACATGGAGATGAAGGGGCAGTTGTGGTTAGTATGAGCTGCCCCACCAAACCATCTGGCTTTAAGACTTGCCAGACTCCTGCCCCCTCTCCCTTCCCTTCGTCTGAATTTGCTTTTATTGCCATAAGCGTGTGCACATTTCCTCTACGTGTACATGCCACGTGACACGTCTCCACTCATTGCTGCGCTGGCACAGCCGGTCCTTTGGTTTTTAAGTAGTGATGTTATATAATGAACATTCAAATCCCATGAACGCGGCAGGAGGCTCCTGACAGTTGTAATTATATTCCACAAGGCATGAAATTCTCATTGTGCTCTGCTCGTGATGTTTTGGGGTTTTTTTGGTTTGTTTTTTTTTTTTTTTTTAAGCTGGAAAGGCAATTTTTTTTGGTTGGTTTAATCTATTTAAAAGCCGAGGAGGAGTACTCCTTTGGGGTGCTGTGAAAGGTTGACCACCTATGCAGACATAAACAGGGTGTGGAGATTAACAGGGGATTGAGAGGACATGGCTCTCTATAAATACGGCAGAGCAAACATCAATTTTAAATAATGCTTTTCTTCACAAGGGGCTTAGGTAGTGTCACAACACACACGTACAAAATGGAGATAAACTCTGTTTCTATCACACCTTTTTTGTCAGAAGGGAAAACAGCCTTTACAGATACAGACCCCACTGTTAGCTCTACACATTTGCTAACTGTAAAAAGGCAATGAAGGTAATCAGCATAGCAGAGGCTTTTCCCGGTGTAAAATGTTAACATGTGTCAGAAATCTAAATTATTACATCTTCATCTATACATGCAAATTTGGTCTGTTTTAAGTAGTGTGTGTGTGTGTGTATCATCTTTCAATTTAATGATGATTTTCCTTTCCTTACTTAACCTGCTTTTGAGTTATTTAAGCATCACTGAAGTAAATAACTCTCAAGACAGTGCAAATGTCTTATTGCAGTTTCATCAATCCAGTCTAAATTTAGCCCATATTTGAAATATTACGGTGTTCATTTTCGACAAACCTTATGTATTTGAGTGAGATAGGCCAAGCTCTCCTTTATTTATGTACATGATTTCATTTGCTACTAAAATAAAGTTATTTTAGACAAGCACTGGTAGCCAGACATACTTCACAACTTTATTTAAGATGAGGACGTATCAAAGAGGTAGGACAAGCGGCAGTGCTCTCAGTCTGAACTATGGCTTGGACCCTTTTGTTCCAGGAACACTCTTTTGTGGAAGATCTTGTTGTTTCTGCCCCTTGATGGGGAGCTTGGCCACTGCCAGATTCCCTGCTCTTCATCTGCTTTACCCTCACGGGCTCATCCGGCCTTGCTTGACAGATCTAAGTTCTCAGCACTGGCAACCAAAGCAACTTCTTTCAAAAAAGCAGCGCATTATTTATTCAAAGGCGGAGGGAGGGTGTTCAACAGTGTCGCTTTTCCATTTCTTTGTGATTTGGGGAGTTCTGCTCAGTTCAAATCCGAATTCCCTAACCCCAGCTAGAAAAAGGTAGGAAACCCCTGGAGCCGTACATCTGTGTCTCTCTGCCAGTGACACCTCTGAGTGCTGCTGCTGACAGGCTGCTCTTTTTTCACTAGACCAGAAAATCCAATAGATTAGTGACCCTCTGACTCCAGGCACTGGCCTAGAGAGAGAAGAAAACTTTGTTAGCCTTCACTGGGCTAGCTGACCAGCTGCCATTTAATAGTTATGTTGTAAACAATAATTGATAACATTCTCCCCAGCTGTATTTCATCTTAGTTATTATTTTGCTTCTTTTTTTTCCCCCCTTCTCTCAAACTCTGAGAGCCTCCTTTTATTTCACTTTATGCTTTATACTTTCATAAAAGTAATAAGTTGCTCTCAGTTGTCTCAGTTGTCTCAGAAGTGTGTTTCAAAGGAAAAATGGTATCTACTGAAAATCTTTGGAGCCAGCCCTAAGAATTGCTCTCCACACATCTGTCTGACTTGATTTTGACAAGACAATTCAAAGAGGCTTGTAACGACTTGTTCCTTCCTCACTTCCTCTGAAGTTTTAATGGATTCTCCAAAAAGGAATGAAATTATGGGAAAAGAGACAGGGAAGGTTAGTTCCCAAATTACTTAGCCTGTTCTCATCCACATAATTCTTAGCTCTGTCCTGGCTCGTGGCTGTGCTACAGCAAATGCTCTTCAGGCTATTTGACACTCATGGGCTCTGTTAGCTCTGTGCTGAAAAAACCAAGTGTGCTTTCCGACCTGAATCAAAGATGAACTTTCTCTGTGGCAGGTTTCCGTTTCAGAGGAGCAGTAACTTGCATTTGGCATTTAAAGACCCTGCTACCCTTGCTGCACGGACAGAGAAGAGAGTGGTTAAAAGGTCTGCCAGGGATGGCAGTAATTTGAGTCGAGCCTCTCAAGTTTCAGTGTTTTTTGAGAGCGAATCGTATATCCAAACATGATGTTTCTGAGCTGCCTCCCTCCTGTGTGCAATGATTTCTTCCAGTCGGTAGCTGCTGGCATAAGATTACTAAATGGTACCCAATTTCTATAAGCCCCCTTTTTCTAAAACCTCAGTGTTGGCAGATGGTTTGAAGAACTACAGATAACGTGTAGTTAAAAAGAACCTATAATGCTGTAAAAATTTTATTACGAGTTTGAGTTGGTTGCATTACTCATTAGTGACATTTCTTAGGCCAGTAGCAGGAAAGCTTTTACAGCCCTTCACATTGTCATATAATGTCTATTCCCACAGGTTTTTAAAACAGGCATTAAAATCCAGTAAAGCTGGAATTTTTGCCATTCTTTTCTCTCGTTCATTTCTTAAATATTTTGGAGTCCTTACTAATATCAGGCAAGGGATGGTCACCACTATAGTATGGAGTTAGTGCTGAAAATGATGAATGCAATGGCCATTTTCTGGGAAATAAAGATGTTCCTCATGCTTTTAGTGGGAAAATACACTGTAGCATAAGTAAATCTTGAATAAAAATAAGAGCTTCTCTCTTTCTGGACAGATTTTGAAATAATTCATGGAAAGTAACTTTTAAAGTGTGCCTTTCTTCTCCCCATTCAAATGAATGGTGAATTTATTGACATTGGTCAACTTTTACATCCTTCATACCTCCTTGTCACCTTTCATATAAAGGGGACAATATAACTGTTCAGGGGAAACGTTAAAAATTTAAAAGCTTTGCAATGCAGATATTGTGAAGGGATGGGACTTCTCTCTAGCAGAGTGATAAATATTAAGATTAGATTAGGAAGGCAGACTGATAGCGCTTCAGTTCACACCTCCTGCAGCCCACAACACTTTATCCAATTTGGTCTCATCATCAACTCTGTTTATAAATGAAGAAGCCACATAGCTCAATATTTATAGGTCAGAGCTGCAAGTCTATTTAGTGACATTATGAATACTGTAAATCAAGTCATACCATAAACTATGAAGGAGACCAATGGTGTAACAGTAAAACCAGAGATAATTTATTGCCAGATAGCAAAAATATATTTTAGATTAGTTTTTTCTCTCACCTAAAATGGATGTGTTGAGAAGGCAGAAGTACGATTAACGTTCTCAGATGAAGCAGAGACTTCTGTGGGCAGCCAGGAGTGATGAGATGAACCATTGGTGTGATTCATTTTGACCATTTTTTTTTTCCTGTCCCTGCCCTGGAAATAAACAGCACAATTCCATCCAGTTTTGCTAAAGGACATGGAAGGAAAACAGAGGCAAAACACCAGAGCGCCAAGCACTCCTGCGCTGCAGTGTAGCCCTTTTGGAAAAGTTTCTTGCAAGTCCCCCAGCAGCTGACTCTGAGCTGCTGTTTTAGGCTGTTCGGTTTTGCTCCAGCACTTACCAGGTACGCCCATCAGGTGTGGCAAAAGGGCTGGTGTAATATCTGGTGTTTCCCTGTCTCTGAACTGTGTGTACCCACATGCTCTGAGCTACAGTCACCAACAGTAGCATGAACTACTTGATTGGAAGGAGAACTTAACAAGCCAAAATGGTCTGATGCCAAACTCCAGATAGGAGTTTGTGGAGAAAGGGGACTGGCTGAATTTAGGCATCTCCTGAAAACTCCTTGTCCTGATTTCAGCTGGGATAGAGTTAATTTTCTTCCTAGTAGCTGGTGTAGTGCTGTATTTTGTATTTAGGATGAGAATAATGTTGGTAGTGCACTGATGTTTTAGTGGCTGCTGAACAGTACTTGCACTAGATCAAGGAATTTTCAGCTTCTCATACTGTGCTGCCAGCGAGGAGGCTGGGAGTGCACAAGAAGATGGGAGGGGACACAGGCAGGACAGCTGACCCAGACTTGCCAAAGGGATATTCTGTATCATATGATATCACGTTGAACAATAAAATGGGGGGGAACTGGCCAGGGGGTGGCTGCCACTGCTCATGGACTGGCTGGGCATCGGTTGGTGCGTGGTGAGCAATTGCATTGTGCATCACTTGTTTTGTACCTGCTATTATTATTATTATTAATTATTATTTTCCCTTCCTTTTCTATCCCATTAAGCTTTATCTCAACCTGTGAGTTTTACGTTTTTTCCCATTGAGGGGGAGTGAGCAAGCAGCTGTGTGGTGTTTAGCTGCCTGCCGGGTTGAACCACAACATTCTTTTCCGAAGCTCCTTAAGAGGAAACAACTCCCTGCAACAACACGGGCGTTGCGTAAAGGAGGAAGAATAACATTTGCTGTAGATTTTTCACTTGCAACAGCCTTTGTCAAGTCGACATAAACGTGTGTAAGGCATGCACCTGACCCAGGAGCTTTTGTTCGAGGTAAAATGCTGAAGTAGCCATCTTGGTTACGATTTGCGCTGCATGGATTTCTGGGCCACTGTTATCACTAGGGGTCCTTTGAGTTCAGCATTGCTCTTAACCTTGATTTCACGTTTGGCTTTCTGTGCAGCATTCCCTGCTGGTAACAGGTACGAAATATTAGCAAGCACAGCTATGTGGTACTTTATCCCAGACACAGTATCATGTCCAGACCTTCCTATCACTTCATGAGCCTTCATGGATAACCAGGTAGTAGCATACCTGTGTCTTGCTGACAACTATAAAAAAGAGAGTGCCTTGGGAATCCAATTATTGTTTTTGCAGCAGTATTGTATGTTTTTAGAACTGAGCCTTCTTTGATTTTTTTTTTTTTTATTCCCTTTATAGAATGGGATTTAATTGTCACAAGCAAGGTAGTGCTTGTATCGCCCCAGAGAGTAATAGCTGTTGTAGTTAGAAATCTACCATGCCTGGAAAGGGTAAAAACTGAAACTTTGCTTCTGCATTCTAAAGTAATTCATTTTGATGGGTTTGGACTCTAAATTTTTGAATACTAACTGCTGCTGGCCATGATTAGTTTCAGAGCATGTTGAGATCTGGGAACACTTGGACATCAGATTTTTTTATTGAATGGCAAAGCCAAGCTGGAGATTGTCATCCTAATTGGTCACAGTGGAATCATGAGACATTGTGGCTTTCAAAAGGAAACACAAAGTTGGTGAAGTTTAACTAAATGTGTGCAGGTAGGGTGCGTTCTGTCTTTTTTTAAATAAGCAATGTATTGAACATTAAATACGTGGTACTGAGTAGCCTTTAAGGAAGGAAGCCTTCTGTTTCCAAAGTGGAGCATGATTTTCATAGCTAACTTTGTGTTATTTCCAGAAAGAGCCCTTAAATGCAAATCCGTGTTTGGCTAAAAGCAGAAACTGTTTATGTTTGTGAAATACAACTTTGCAATAGGAGCTGCTGTGTGGTTGTAGCAGAACTTTGCTTTGAGTACTCAACCAACACATTTGAAAGATCCTTGAAATTTGTTGCAGACCTTGTCAGCATAGAGCCAAAAAATATATCAGAAGGTTTTGAAAGTTTAATTCTTTATTCTTAGTATACTCTTGCATTCCTTGGGCACAGAGCTGTATTTTGAATACATTGGGCTTTGAGTATCTCTGTAAATGAATCTAAACTTGAAGGTGCGAGGTGGAAAAGCAAATATTTAGGTGACACAAGGCAAAACTAACGAACATTAAGCAAAAGAAGAGACAAGACAAATCAAAATTTTCAACAGTGAGTTCTCCTAAACCATGGAATTGTCTCCCAAATGAACCTGTGAGGAGAACACACTGCTGAAGGCATCCAAAGCTAAGCTGGACCTGTGTATATTGATGCCATCGTGTCTCAAATGTACCTGAATAAACAGTCAAGGTATTGTGCATACAGTTAATTTACAAAGAAGGAATTGTCTGAAAATTAGAGCTCTGATACCAAAACTTGAAGATATTTCTGGCAGGAGCTATTATGTGCCAGTTAATGGCATTTGATACTGAGACTGAGTGTTGACGATCTCCATAAACAGTCTGGGCCCTGGGAAGGAGCGGACTCTCGCTGACTTAGCAGATGACACCATGCTGGGGGAGAGTTTGACGTGCTGGTGGGTAGAGCTGCCATTCACAATGCCACACACAAGAATCTCAACAGGGTGGAAGAATGGGCTGAAAGAAGTCATGAAATTCAACAAATTAAAATACAACATTCTGCACCTGGGACAAGAAAACTCCATGCAACAGTGCAGGCAGGGGGTGAGTGACTAGGGAGCAGCTTTGCCCAAAAGGCTCAGGGGAAACTGGTATATAGCAGGCTGAACATGAGTCAGCATTATGATGGTGAAGACTACCACAGACTGGGCTGTATTAGCAAGAATATTTCCAGCAAGCATTTATTTCCTTCTACCTGGCATTTGTGAAGGTGTTTGTGGGATGCTGTGTCCAGCTTCTGGCTTCCCCATTAGGAAGGACATCAATAAGCAGAAATGAGCATGTGGAGGACCACTGTGATGGCTGGGGAGCACATAATGAGTGGTGGGACACTGAGGAGCCTTGGCTTGGTCAGCCTGGAAAAGTGAAGGCAAAAAGATGAGTCTAACTACTTTCCTTTACTCAAAAAAGGGGCCTTACAGGAAAAGAGAGATGGATGAAAGGACAAGAGGTGTTGGTCACAAGCTGTGGTAAGGGAAACTTTACTTGGATATAGAGGAAAAGATTCTTCCTGTGAGCGTGATTCAGCACTGCACAAGGTTGTCTCAGGATGTCACGGAACAGCTTGGAGACTCTCCGCACCTGGTAGGAGAAGGCATTGAGCCGCTTCACCTAATTTTGAAGCCAGTCCATAGAAGAAATTATAAATATGTTCAAAATAATAATAGTCTAAGGAAGGTGAATAAGGAGCTTTTCTCCTCTTGGTCTTCTAACAAAAACAAGGTCTGTCAATGAAAAAAAAGGTGGTAAATTCAAAACTGATAAAAGCAGAGTTTTTTTCCTTCATTATTGGATAACACACTAAAGTAACAGTTTTAAAAGATAGATAGAGGTGTCTGGAGAGTTATAGGGAAAAGTAGAATAAGAAGAGCTTTATTAGTTACAGTGCTAGAAAAGGGAGATTGGAAGAGAGATAGTACTCTACATTTTGGTTTTAAAGAAGCTCTAAACATCTGCAACTCACATGAAGTCTGTGTCAGAGCAAGGTAGACATCAGTTGTCTGCTGCAGAATGTTTTCAGCAGTCCCAGACAGGAATTTATGTTTTAGGAAATCCAAAGCAGTCCCTCCAAAACAATAGAGAAGTGCACACAGGTTTTTATAAAACAGGATCAAGCTTCCCCTGCAGAAAGACAAGATATTTGAATCTATAGGATATATAAAAACCTAAAAGTATTAACAAAGGCATCATCAAGTAACAATTGAAGAAGTTTTCTTTCTTTACAGCTAACAGCCATGCTCAGAAATTTTCCTTTTTCCGTTAAATAATTGATTCATCCAAAAAGACTGAAAGCCCTCTGTTTCCCTTAAAGCCATCCTAAGATTATAAACCTTTGCTAGGAAATGTGAACATGGGTGTTGCTGAACTACATCAAAATATCATGTACTACTTGCAAATATGGCCAGTGGTGACCTCTGAGTCTATGTCAGTGTGAGCTTTGCCTTTCCCAAAATGAACTGAGTACCTTCTCCTCTGAGAAATGCTTCTGCTGACTCCACTTGAGCATTAAGGCCCGCATGTGCGTCCCTGGTCCTGGAATGGATTTCCTGATCCCAGAACAGGGGAATAAGATTTGTGTCCTTGAAGCTCCCCAAAGATTTTGAGCTTGAGTTTTCATTAGGTGGAGCCCAGGTGTGGGGGCAAGGAAGGACAGGGTCATGGTCCTACAGGTCCCCTAGTCCGCAGGACTTCTCAAGGCTACCACCGAGGGAGTACCCCCTGGAGCATGCTGGCCTCAGAGGTAAAAGCAGACACAGTGAATTATTCCTTCCACCAATATAAAAATAGTATAATTATTACCCCATTGAGCAAGGAATTTAAACAACAAATTTATGTATGTGTTTATATCTGAAGAGAGGATGAGAAGAATTTAAATATAAACTAGGGCTATTTGAACAAGTGATGTACCATTGCATACATGGACATTTCTTCATTTTTGTGTGTGCAACTAACTGTATGAAAGAGGTAGCAAACCAGAAACCATTAACAAGCAATTTGATTAAAAATTACAGGCTATTAAAAGCTGACAGGTCAAAGTGCTGCATTCCAGGTATATCTGAACAAGAAGGTAGAGAGTTGTGTTCTACTGATTTGCCATTACAACAGAAGGCAAATGACAAAATGAAGTCGCGTAGGCATTAGATCTGCAAAACTGATGTTCATAAGTGGCCTCATGGTGAAATACCACAAAATCTTATTGGATTTCACAACTCTTTCAAAAATTCTATCTTTGTCTATTTATTGGCCTCAGTTAAAGGCCTCAACAGAACAGTCCTGACCTGCTTAGCACAATTCTGCTGCAGATTATAGAAAAAACGAAATTACAAGGAGCAGTAGATATCCAAATGGATATAAAAACTGTGACATTTAAAACTCACTAAAATACAGCAATAAGCTGCTTGCAGGTTTTCTTATGCTTCTTGTTGCACCATCTCTCTGAAATGGTGTCTGAAATAGTTGCGTTAGAAATGGTAGGGTTCAAAACACCTCAAGACTCACATTGGCATTCGGACATTTTGCTCTGATGTTTGGACATACCACACTGGTTTAATTAGCTGTCTAACAGCAATTTCCACACTTTAGGAAGAGGAGCACTTCACAAGAAAGAGGCAAGATGTTGCATATGTGCCTATGAAGTATTGCAAACATTGGGAAATTAACCTATGCACTCTTCCATGTTCTCTAGAAATTATGTCAGTTCAGTCACACAACAGCCTTGAAACCATTTGCTTTAGATTTGCTATGTGCTTTGCTTCACCTGAATGAATACATGTTTTCATAACTGGTGACTCATTCATTTCCCATACATATTTGTTTAAAATATCAATTTCAGGGAAACACATAACATTACTTCAAGTGGAATAACATTTCTCTGATTTTTCTGTTAGTGAATGACTATATAGTAACAATCTTAGTTCTGCTAAAATATAAGGGAATAATATACCACTTAATTTTATAGCAATTTCTTCAGCTTTTTTGCTTAATAGCTGTGCAGAATTCTTTTACTTCTAGTTTCTTTTGCCATGAACACTATAATCTAGCGTACACTTGTTTTACTTCTGTCATGTCCTCATTTGACCCTTATCAATATCCATTTATCTTTCAGTTTTGCTTCTCATTGACTTATGAGACTTTTGATAAACTTCAGGATGCTGAAGTTTTCCACTTTGTACTGAAGATGCTCTTATTTTTACAGTCCCTGTCCTTGTCGTGAGCATTCCCTGGGGAGAGATGTTTCGGGCTATTGGAAGGCTCAACATTAGAACATGTAAATGTTTAAATTATGGCTTGCAGATCAATGACAAGAAATAGGACATCTATTTCTGGTAACATTGTAGATTTATAGTTATGAGTCAAGGCTAATGCAAGGTGAACTCCTCCCTTTATGATCACTGCCACAAATGCATTAGCTCATCCGTGAATTTAAAAATCGACCTCCAGACAGTTAGTTGGCAATTTGGCACCTTGCTCTGATTGTATACAATTTAACAAAAGAACATCCAGCACTAATTCAACAGTAATATTGTTTCTGCCTTTCAGGAATGATTTATTCATTTGAATATGATGTCTAAATTACATTTTCTTAAGGAGGGGGGTTTACTTTATTTGTTTGCAGTTTATTGTATTAATTCTCAAGGACATGACAAAAGTAAAATTGTTGCTACTGATTATGAGGTTGAATGTAAGTATGTCTTGGACGATGATCCTCTGTACAGAAAACCCAGCGGGTGGACAGGTGGGCGGGAGGTCAGTTTTTGCACCATGCTTTCTGACACTTTACAGCCTACCTCATTTGGAAGCTGCCGTCCCACCTACCACAGGGGTCTTGAGCACCAGCACTGCAGACCCTGAAGGATTCACCAGGTCTTTGTGCTGCCTCATCCTTGCAGCTGCAGCATGAGCATCTCAGCCCTTCTTGGGGATGACTGGGCAATGGGCTTCGCCTTGCCTGTGCTGAGATCCCTTTCAGTGCCATAACCACAGTCTTGTACCACTGTAGTGTCACAGTGATTGTTCACCCGTAAAACAGGCTTGGGTTTGCCACACTCCTTTGGTGAGCAGCTGCCCCAGCTACACTGATGTACAGAAAAGTACAGGACATTTTGTACAGCAGATGCCATCCTTACCCTCATCCTAGAGGAACAGGTTTTCCTTTCGTCACTGTTGCCTGCAAGCGTGACATAATGCATGACATTATTATGTACAATACTTCTACCATCAGGATGTAACTAAATATTTAGACAGTGGGTCATTGCACTTATACTTTGACATTAACAATGTGCTTATTATTATTTTTTTAATCATGTAGCACAATTGTTTAGGTGTCAGACACTCCCTACATTATTGAAATTTCAGATTAATTGTCTCCTTAGTTATTAATCCTTTGCTCAACTTTCTCTTTCTGGCTGGGGTCTTCACCGGATTTAGCCACTTGGTGCCGAGATCCTGTGGAAATTCATGCCTAGGAATGCATTTGCACTAGGACCAACTTGCTTGTGGGCATTCATTCATTCTTTCTTTTCATTCTTTTTATGCTCTGTAGCTATAGCCCTGCTGGCTACATTGTGGAGTGCATTTCAAAAGGATATTCTCCCAAGAAAATGGTTACCTGTCCTACTAAGGAGGTCATGTAGCTGTAGGTCTACGATGTAAACATCTCTGTAGCTGTGGATCTCACATCTACTCAGTGAGTGCCCAGGTCTCCCAGCATCATGTGTTGGGTCTGCATAGACATCCGGTCTTGAAACAACCAGCTGTGACTGCAGGTATACTTCATGAGAAAAGTTATCTTCTTGGACTTAGTTATTTCCCTTTGTTTCCAGGTCAGGCAGATAAGTAGCTGTTATCAGTTTAAAAAAAAAAAACAAAACCAACAACCCCAAACAACAAAACAGGTTGCATTGCTATCTGACTGCAGCAAATTAGCTGCCACTGCTGGATGATACAAGGTGGTCAAGGAGATATGTTGTCATTTAACCACAGGCAGTGTTAGGGTTTCCAGAATAATAGAGAACAGTGCTCCAGAGGTCTGCTGAGTCTATCACTGTGGCACATGACTTGAGAGCCCAAGCTATAAATATGTCACCGAGACATATTTATACTCATTAAGTAAGCTTTGATAAATCAAAAAGAGGAGTTAACGGAAATCAGTATAATACGGCTGATGCCTCATGTTTTTTAGCATCTCACAATGCAAAGGTGGTCCAGCAATCTGCTGCTGATAGTGTGAGCAATCTGAGGCTTTCCCTCCACTGACTTCCACAAGCAACCAGTGGAATGTCTCTGCCCACCAGCATTTCATCCGGGCTCATTAAGCATTTGATAGGAGGCTAGCTGGCAAGAGAGTTTAGCTACCAACTCACCTGGGTAACTAAACTAACAGTTGCTGAGTGGTGGTGGGTAGAGTTTAACTGAAAGACTAACAAGATACCACTGCTCACACACCTCTTTGAATGTCAGTCCATCCAGTGGTGCTCTTGATAGAGGGAAAGCTGAACACTGCGAGAGTTTCAGTCTGGAGCAGACTGATATTTCTGCTGGTTTCACAGGGCTCGTGGAGGTAACTACCCAGAGGACATGTGAAAGGATGCTGCGCCTGGGACAGAAAGACAATTCCTCTCCTGAAATTGCACTGTTGCTGTACGTGTTTTCTTTCTCCAGTAGCTGCATGTGAATAGAGAAAAACAAGAACGTTTTCACATGGGAGCAATTTTTTTTCCATGATGCATTGACTGTCTCCTTTCCCACCAATGCTGCTTATGTGGCAAGATGGAGGTGAGTCCCATAAGGACAGTGATAACATTTCACTTGAATCAGCTGAAAGACAGATTTAAATGACTGGTAATACCAACAAATTGCATAATATTAAAAGTTTCAGAGAAAGGTCATTGTAATTTTTTTTTCTTTTTTTTTGAGTGTATGCGTACAGGGCTCTCTCTTTCCCTGTCTCTCTCTCTCTTTTTCACACTAATTTTAAAACTTTTCCTTTGTCTGAAAATCCTTGGAGGATTTCCATCTTCAAGATAAGTAGTACTGGGGATCCTTCTCCTTCTCCTTTCTGCTCCCTGACATTTCTCAGGACATCCTCTTTTATTCTGTAACCTTCCTGTATCTGTAGCCTTCCAGTATTTAAAGCCTTCCCCACCCCATAACATGTGTAACAAATCTGCACTGCTCAAAACTTGACTGGGTATATGTGAAAGAGCTGTCAAACAGGAGAGCGAGAAAAGACTGTAGCTCATCTTGAACCTGCTTTATTACTTTAGCTAGGAANCCACACTTTAGGAAGAGGAGCACTTCACAAGAAAGAGGCAAGATGTTGCATATGTGCCTATGAAGTATTGCAAACATTGGGAAATTAACCTATGCACTCTTCCATGTTCTCTAGAAATTATGTCAGTTCAGTCACACAACAGCCTTGAAACCATTTGCTTTAGATTTGCTATGTGCTTTGCTTCACCTGAATGAATACATGTTTTCATAACTGGTGACTCATTCATTTCCCATACATATTTGTTTAAAATATCAATTTCAGGGAAACACATAACATTACTTCAAGTGGAATAACATTTCTCTGATTTTTCTGTTAGTGAATGACTATATAGTAACAATCTTAGTTCTGCTAAAATATAAGGGAATAATATACCACTTAATTTTATAGCAATTTCTTCAGCTTTTTTGCTTAATAGCTGTGCAGAATTCTTTTACTTCTAGTTTCTTTTGCCATGAACACTATAATCTAGCGTACACTTGTTTTACTTCTGTCATGTCCTCATTTGACCCTTATCAATATCCATTTATCTTTCAGTTTTGCTTCTCATTGACTTATGAGACTTTTGATAAACTTCAGGATGCTGAAGTTTTCCACTTTGTACTGAAGATGCTCTTATTTTTACAGTCCCTGTCCTTGTCGTGAGCATTCCCTGGGGAGAGATGTTTCGGGCTATTGGAAGGCTCAACATTAGAACATGTAAATGTTTAAATTATGGCTTGCAGATCAATGACAAGAAATAGGACATCTATTTCTGGTAACATTGTAGATTTATAGTTATGAGTCAAGGCTAATGCAAGGTGAACTCCTCCCTTTATGATCACTGCCACAAATGCATTAGCTCATCCGTGAATTTAAAAATCGACCTCCAGACAGTTAGTTGGCAATTTGGCACCTTGCTCTGATTGTATACAATTTAACAAAAGAACATCCAGCACTAATTCAACAGTAATATTGTTTCTGCCTTTCAGGAATGATTTATTCATTTGAATATGATGTCTAAATTACATTTTCTTAAGGAGGGGGGTTTACTTTATTTGTTTGCAGTTTATTGTATTAATTCTCAAGGACATGACAAAAGTAAAATTGTTGCTACTGATTATGAGGTTGAATGTAAGTATGTCTTGGACGATGATCCTCTGTACAGAAAACCCAGCGGGTGGACAGGTGGGCGGGAGGTCAGTTTTTGCACCATGCTTTCTGACACTTTACAGCCTACCTCATTTGGAAGCTGCCGTCCCACCTACCACAGGGGTCTTGAGCACCAGCACTGCAGACCCTGAAGGATTCACCAGGTCTTTGTGCTGCCTCATCCTTGCAGCTGCAGCATGAGCATCTCAGCCCTTCTTGGGGATGACTGGGCAATGGGCTTCGCCTTGCCTGTGCTGAGATCCCTTTCAGTGCCATAACCACAGTCTTGTACCACTGTAGTGTCACAGTGATTGTTCACCCGTAAAACAGGCTTGGGTTTGCCACACTCCTTTGGTGAGCAGCTGCCCCAGCTACACTGATGTACAGAAAAGTACAGGACATTTTGTACAGCAGATGCCATCCTTACCCTCATCCTAGAGGAACAGGTTTTCCTTTCGTCACTGTTGCCTGCAAGCGTGACATAATGCATGACATTATTATGTACAATACTTCTACCATCAGGATGTAACTAAATATTTAGACAGTGGGTCATTGCACTTATACTTTGACATTAACAATGTGCTTATTATTATTTTTTTAATCATGTAGCACAATTGTTTAGGTGTCAGACACTCCCTACATTATTGAAATTTCAGATTAATTGTCTCCTTAGTTATTAATCCTTTGCTCAACTTTCTCTTTCTGGCTGGGGTCTTCACCGGATTTAGCCACTTGGTGCCGAGATCCTGTGGAAATTCATGCCTAGGAATGCATTTGCACTAGGACCAACTTGCTTGTGGGCATTCATTCATTCTTTCTTTTCATTCTTTTTATGCTCTGTAGCTATAGCCCTGCTGGCTACATTGTGGAGTGCATTTCAAAAGGATATTCTCCCAAGAAAATGGTTACCTGTCCTACTAAGGAGGTCATGTAGCTGTAGGTCTACGATGTAAACATCTCTGTAGCTGTGGATCTCACATCTACTCAGTGAGTGCCCAGGTCTCCCAGCATCATGTGTTGGGTCTGCATAGACATCCGGTCTTGAAACAACCAGCTGTGACTGCAGGTATACTTCATGAGAAAAGTTATCTTCTTGGACTTAGTTATTTCCCTTTGTTTCCAGGTCAGGCAGATAAGTAGCTGTTATCAGTTTAAAAAAAAAAAACAAAACCAACAACCCCAAACAACAAAACAGGTTGCATTGCTATCTGACTGCAGCAAATTAGCTGCCACTGCTGGATGATACAAGGTGGTCAAGGAGATATGTTGTCATTTAACCACAGGCAGTGTTAGGGTTTCCAGAATAATAGAGAACAGTGCTCCAGAGGTCTGCTGAGTCTATCACTGTGGCACATGACTTGAGAGCCCAAGCTATAAATATGTCACCGAGACATATTTATACTCATTAAGTAAGCTTTGATAAATCAAAAAGAGGAGTTAACGGAAATCAGTATAATACGGCTGATGCCTCATGTTTTTTAGCATCTCACAATGCAAAGGTGGTCCAGCAATCTGCTGCTGATAGTGTGAGCAATCTGAGGCTTTCCCTCCACTGACTTCCACAAGCAACCAGTGGAATGTCTCTGCCCACCAGCATTTCATCCGGGCTCATTAAGCATTTGATAGGAGGCTAGCTGGCAAGAGAGTTTAGCTACCAACTCACCTGGGTAACTAAACTAACAGTTGCTGAGTGGTGGTGGGTAGAGTTTAACTGAAAGACTAACAAGATACCACTGCTCACACACCTCTTTGAATGTCAGTCCATCCAGTGGTGCTCTTGATAGAGGGAAAGCTGAACACTGCGAGAGTTTCAGTCTGGAGCAGACTGATATTTCTGCTGGTTTCACAGGGCTCGTGGAGGTAACTACCCAGAGGACATGTGAAAGGATGCTGCGCCTGGGACAGAAAGACAATTCCTCTCCTGAAATTGCACTGTTGCTGTACGTGTTTTCTTTCTCCAGTAGCTGCATGTGAATAGAGAAAAACAAGAACGTTTTCACATGGGAGCAATTTTTTTTCCATGATGCATTGACTGTCTCCTTTCCCACCAATGCTGCTTATGTGGCAAGATGGAGGTGAGTCCCATAAGGACAGTGATAACATTTCACTTGAATCAGCTGAAAGACAGATTTAAATGACTGGTAATACCAACAAATTGCATAATATTAAAAGTTTCAGAGAAAGGTCATTGTAATTTTTTTTTCTTTTTTTTTGAGTGTATGCGTACAGGGCTCTCTCTTTCCCTGTCTCTCTCTCTCTTTTTCACACTAATTTTAAAACTTTTCCTTTGTCTGAAAATCCTTGGAGGATTTCCATCTTCAAGATAAGTAGTACTGGGGATCCTTCTCCTTCTCCTTTCTGCTCCCTGACATTTCTCAGGACATCCTCTTTTATTCTGTAACCTTCCTGTATCTGTAGCCTTCCAGTATTTAAAGCCTTCCCCACCCCATAACATGTGTAACAAATCTGCACTGCTCAAAACTTGACTGGGTATATGTGAAAGAGCTGTCAAACAGGAGAGCGAGAAAAGACTGTAGCTCATCTTGAACCTGCTTTATTACTTTAGCTAGGAATCTTATAAACTCCTTACATTTCCTCCTCCATAAAAATTCTTCTAACTCGTTGCCCAACAGAAGATGGGGAACTCGAATGCAAAAGCTCTGCAGCAAAAGTGTGTTTCTTACACCCTGCCTTTGCCTTACAGTTCCACCAGCAAAAAGTAGAAAATGGACCAACAGTATCAGAAACTCTACAAATATTATGGATTTAATATTGCGATTGCCTCTGACTGTTTTAAAGTTAAGACCAGTGTGAAAGAAAAAAAACCCCTCTACAATATTTCCATCTTTACTTTTCCTGCAGATGTCTTTTCATTCTCACACATTTTTCAGCTTTTTATTGGCAATGACACTTCTGTGGCCACAGCCCTTGTGCCAGACACAAAGATGGCATCTCTGTCCTGTCCACCTCCTGAAGCAGGCCTTTCTTTTGGGTCCCTTTGGGTGCTCTCTTGAACAGGTCTTGAGATTTCTGTACGAAATTGCACTGAGTTTCTTCCTTGCCTTTGGTGACCATGGTAACTACTATGAAGGCCTTTTGGTCCCCAAAACTCATCTCAAAACTGTGAGTGGAGTGAGAGCAGTGCAGAGAACTCTCTTTCTCAGAGAAAAGGAAGATTTGAGAATGAAATCCCAGACTTTTGGGTTTGGAATTGCAAGCGTGTGTTCATCAGGTTTACTACTGATTTTGTGCCCTGAAGCCCAAACAAGTGAAAAATTCCCTTCTCCGAAACTTGTTGGGGAGGATGTTGAGCTGATTTCAGGACTGGTGCCCTAAGTTATGCTCTTGAATAGCCACATGGTAAAGGTATACTAGGGATAATTCCACCTCCAAGGCATTCCAATGTGCCAACAATAACCTGGATTTCCTAGAATACAGCTTCAGTGTTAAAAGCTAACTGTAATGCTGAAAGCATTTATTCTCTGCAAATTTAGTTCAATTTTGTCTGCTTGGCAGGGATGTTAAATTTGCAGCCTCCAGAATCAAGCATTTATTAGAATTGCAATGTTATTTAAACGTTGAAAATAGACTATAAAAATTACTCTTCTCCTAAAGCGGGGCCAAACATGACATTGTCTTTCATATTGAGGTAAAACTCCTGCTGAAACAAAGTGAAGTTTTACTTGTGTAAGGACTACAGTGTACGTTCGGGATCTGGCAAAATGGCAGCATTACTATGCTGCTGGTTTAAAAAGATGACCTGTCTGACAGGAAATTAAAGACTGATTCCCCACGCCCCCACCTTATGTGGGATGCAAGAAGAGTGTACTGGATAATGCTCTTCCACAATGTTTTAGTTTTTATCATAAGGTAACTCATGAAAAAGTAGTTTGCTTTTAAATCATTTGGCTCTTATTTCACTGGGGACTGCACTAATTTATAAATTGTAGCAGCTGCATTTTTGGATTTGCCCACCTGCTACTACGTATTATATTTGAAAAGCCTCTGGCAAAAAAGGCACCAATGTTTTTTTCTTCCTAAGAGCATTAGGTAGGCAAAATTAAAGTTTGCGTTTTGAGGTAAATGTGCTAAGCAACCTTTTCACCCTCTCATTTATTCAAAGGTAAATCTTCTTTTGTATTCTGCTATCGGTTCACTCTGAACTTCACAGCCCCATCTGAAGATCTTGGTCATCTCAAGCGTAATACGTTTGGTCATCTCACCACTGTTTGCAAGTAATGTTTATTGTAAAAAGCTGCACTGGAGTAACAGTAGAAGTTGAATCTATTTCATGGATCACGAGGCTGTAATACAGAGAGCATTAAAATTACCCTTTTAATGACTCGCCTCACTGAGCTGCTTGGACTGAGACGTCTTGCATTACAAGTCTTGCTGTACAAAGAGGACAGGAAAACAGGGCAACTGAACCTTTTCTTACATAAGGTGCAGAAATATTGCGTTGCATGTCATAATTGTGGTAAGTAAATTCACTGTTCTCCCATAGCTTCATTTTCTTGCCTGCCATCTGTAGATGTGCTTATAATACATACGTGGACAAAACTGTTATCAGAAAATATATCTAGATATTATTGCCCTTTAATCCTAGCAGGCTGCACTGCCATAAAATCAAACGTCTGTCTAATCAACTGAAACTAATTAAATAGCAGCTTTTAAAATATATTGATTCAGCTTTACAGTTCCCTCCCTTTTGTAACAAGATAATGCTAAGCCTAATTTTTTATATAACTGCAGGGAAAAAAAGTGCCTCCAAGAGCTATAATTAAGTCAAAATAAGAAAATCCAGCTAAGCCTTTTGTTCACTTTCAGGAGGCCAGAGGTGCAAGTATAGATGGAGAAGAGCATTTTCATCTCCCTCAGGAAGCTTCATACCTATAGTTCCCTCACAGTTTTACATCAAGGTTCACTGTAAAGTGTGATTAGGTGGAGTCTGAAGTTGGCACAATGTTTGAGAGATTTTTAAGCCTGTTTTCTCTGGAATGAAAATCCACCTTCATCTTGATTGCAGTTGTTGTTTCTTGGGAAGTAACTAATGAGGTATACTGCCAGCTACCAGACGGAACAGGGCCTGATCGAGCAAAATTTCACTTTATACCCCTGACATTTGACAAAGCCAGGACACTCTCTGGCTGCAATACAGGTTTGCTGGTTTGAAGGCCAATACTGCAGAGGGCTCATCAGCAGAAGAGTGCTTAAAACTTCTACAGAAATGTGTGTTATTACCTTAAAACTGGAGTCAATAGATAGGGGCAGGCTGTGAAATTTCTGTGCAGAGGATGAGCTACTTGCTAGCTTGTGTAAACAGGGAAGCTCTGATGGTGGTGATGCAATAAAATATGCAATTTGCGTAGGTTGTGAGCAGAGCAGCGACAGACAGAGGATGGCTTAATAGATCGATTCTCCCCTCACTCTGAAAAAGTTTTGATTCATTATAAATGAAAGAAGGCCTGTGATTTTTGACTCTGACTGACTTCATGACTTTGTTTCCAAAGAGATTATGCTCTCAGATAGCAAAAACCAAAATGAAACATCAAAGTGCAAATCTTCACAATTTTCAGTTTAAAAAATATATTTAACATGTAAATATAAAATATATATTAAATAATATACACTATATCATAATATATGTATTGTTGTATGATGTATGATATGTATAATTTGTCGCTTCTCATATTGTATTTCCTGTATTATATATTATATATTGTATTTCCTGTATTATATATTATATATTACATTTCTACATGCTGGAAGGAACCCTTCAGAAAATCTAAGGATGAGACTCGACAAGGAAAGGACCAACTAAACTTCAGCCCAATGCACAAACAAGAGGAGATGAAGTTTTTTTCTCTAATGTTTCCTTTAAGTGAGAAATGCTAGGAAAATCTGATTTGGTTCGCAAAGAAGATCTTGTAGAAAGAATTAGAAATCTTGCTGAAAAAAACTGAAAAGAAACCACCAAAACTAAAAAAAAAACCCAAAAACACAGCAAAAAAAAATCTTGTAGCAAAGAAAATAGTGTAGCAGTGTTACATGGTAAAGACAGGGTGACGTTCTAGCCAAGGGTGTTTCTGTGGAGTGTATCTTGTGGGTGTGGATGTGGGAGCGACACACAGAGTACCTGGGTAGCCATCTCTCCCTCTGCCTCCGCATTCACATGCCCGTGGGAGGGGGCTGCAGTCACGGTGTTCCTTCTACAGCTCACGGAGGCAAGCTGGTTTCCCTAAAGGTGAGCTGTAGCAAAAGCATAATACAGGTGATGTAAATTACTCTCTGGAAAAAAGCTTATTTCTCCCCTCTGGAGGGGACTGAAACCACGTGCATCTGAAAGCAAAGGCACCTCTTCAGGCACACGCTTCCACAGCTCGCTTCAAAAACACCCATTTGGTGCTGCAGTTAAACACAGAGTGAGAGTTGCATGCCAAAACAGGGGATTTGTAGAGAATGCAATGCAAAGAGAGTGTCTGGGGTGCTGAGGAGAGGGAAGAAACCTACGTCAGACCACCTGGGCTACAAAACGCACTTCATGTTGCTTGGGATGCGGTGATGAACCTCTTCTGCAACTAGGTACTTAACACCTTTCCATATGAAGTACAAGAGCGGTCAAAGCTTTGTTTTAAAAGCCCTGACAATGCTGGAGAATGTTAACATTTCCCTCATACCTTTTTAAAGGTAAGCTTTCCTTTTTACCAATTCCTTTTTAAATCAACATTTACTGGGTATTGGAGATTTTAGTCCAAATTCAACCCCTGCTTGAAGGGAGACAGATGTTTCAAGGAATGCCCTCACTTCTACCTACTAGTGCTGTGTAAGCTAAAGGCATGCTTTTTATTTATTTTTTTAAGCCTTTCTGATTGATACCATGTACTTGCACACTCATTAGAGTGAAGCCCAGGACACAAGTCCTCCCCCATTCCAGATTGCTTTAACAGTTAGCTTATAGAGGCATATCCTTGTTCTCACTGAGCATGCTGGTGATTAATTTTGTTTGGTAGTGGAGGAGCTATAAAGCACAAGAAAAACCCCCATTCCCGCCCGCCCTGCCCCCCAGCACCCTCAGGTGTCCCCAGCAGCTGGGCTGGACCTCCCAGTGCCACCAGTTGCTATCTGACAGAGCCCCTACTCTCTCCAGGGTCCACTCCAACACCCAGCTCCTGAGCCCCTCACCTCCTCACCAGCCTGTACTTGCCCGTGGTTGCCCCCAAACACCCTACACTCCCCCATATCTCGGGATCTGGTGCCCCTGGCCCTGTCTCTGCAGCAGGTGGGCACTCAGTGCTCCCTCATGTGGGCACAGTGGACTGGGAGCCTTCGCCTTGGAAACCATCAGAAACAGAGTTTAATGAGGAGACAGGAGAGGCCGCATCGGCTGGCAGAGGCATGGTCTGACACACAGACTGACCGGCACTCACTTACACGACCCTGGCCCCTTTTTATCACATTTTCCCTCCGTTTTCCCACAGTTGTTCCTCCCCAGTACCTCTCAATCCCTCCCTTTCACCACCTTTGTTCCCACCTCTAAGCATCCCATACAAAATGCTCTTCCTCGATAGTCTTGTGCCTGCAGCCACTCACCCCATATCCATCAAGTGACCCAGCCAGAGCCTCTCCTATGGATTCATCTTGATGGGTCTCACCCAGACCATGGGGTGGTTTCTCACAGTGACACTGCGGAGAGGCCAGGACAGGGGACTCCACTGGCCTCCAGGGGCTTAATGGGGCTCTCACACACCCACTTTGTCCTCCCTGCTCCTTTTGCAAGTATTTTTTCTCACACAACCTAAAATACTTTTGAGTAGACCCAGTAAATGGTGGAAGCCTGACATGACCATGTTTATTTTGGGAGGTCCTCAGGGAGCTGTATGCCTCATTAATCTGCTCTCTGGAAGCAGGTAAGTAGGGGCCTGGGGCTGAAACCCCTTCAAGGAGAGGGGAACATTTTGTGCATGCTAGTCATATGTAGTTATTTGAGTTAAATCCTAGGAAGCAGTTAAGCCCACTATGGTTTCCCTGGGGAATCTGGACCAGTTTGGAATCCCTCTGGGCACAGTAATGGGAAAAGTTCCACCTTAGCCAGGAGACCACATGGGAAGAGAGTAGACTGCCAGAGGAAGAAGATAATACTCCAGAAGAAGGCAGTAAAAGCACTAAGAAAAGCATGCGGTTTTTGTTTAACTGAGAGAAAAAAAAAAAGTCCAAGGGCATTGTGAAAGCCTGCTGTCAGGAGACAGGTTTTGATAACCTTTCAGTATTGATTAATCAGTTGCTGTGTTCATTTGAAACAAAGCCTACGGCTTGTTTAGGAAGTGGCAACATTGCAGCTCAGTAGTGTCCAAAATACCATATCGCAATCAAGGCTAATTTAACACTGATGAGATCAATAGTGTTCCTAGGGCTAGGAGTAGATGAAAAACATAGCTCATTACATGCTGCTCTAGTTCTCCATGGGAAAGAGGGAAAACATGCAGTAGGGTGAGAGAAAAGGGACTTGGAAATTACAGAGTCCTGAAAATCAGACAGGTACTTTTGGCTTGCTCCAGTGAGTCACCTGAAGTGACATCTTTCTGAAACAGCAACAGAGAAATGGAAGAGGTTCCTTTCTATATCTGACTTACTTAGGTATACTCCTTGACTCGAACTTCCTTTTTAGGCTGTTGTTGTCAGTGCTTGGTCACTTTCCCTTCTCTATCTCTCTCTATATTTAAGCCTGCAAACACACAAAACCGAAGTTTTCTCTACAAAGTCTCTACGCAATCCCATAGTCTTTAGTGGTACCAATATAAGCATCGTTTTTATACATAACTTCTTCTGGATATTGTCCAGTAAATATTGCCTCTTGGTATGAAGCTTTAGAGTTTGACACAAAAGAGCACCTGCAGTCTTGAAAAAGGGGTGGGCTCATGCTCAGAAACTGCAGTGCAGCCCAGCCCGCTGGATGGCTTGTCACACGTGCCTGCGCTATGCAAAGGGAGAGACGGAGGTGTCAGGAGAAGTACAGCCACCAAGCTGTCCGTAGCAGGCCTGCGGTCAGCACTATCAGTGGGCAGTAGCCAGTAGGAGAAACACAAAATCTTCTTCCTGTCTGGGAGTTAGGTATTTTTGCTGGCCCTGGATGAAAAATGCAGACCCCTAAAGGTAGTAACTGTATTCTTTTGTTCAAAGGACTGAATGAGGCAAAGGGAGAGTGTGGGGCTGATTCCCTTGGTTTTTCACAGTTTTCATATATCAGCTTAATAATTGAACTAGCAATCTATATTGCAGGCTATTAGAGTGCTCAGCAAGAAAATGGGAGCAATCAATTCCCTTTCCTCCCTGCCTGGAAAAGTTCAGCCTCACGTCCCAGCAGCGAAGCCAACCAACAGTGAAAGCGTCACACTCCTGCATGTCCTTTCTTCCCCCAGTCTTGATTTTTTTTCTTGCAAGTGGCACTGCTACAATAACACAGATTGGCAATTTTTCTTCCTTCTGTCTCCACCTCTAGTACCATCCAAAGAATAACCCATGTAGTCCTTATCCCTTCTTGCAATCACTAGGCTTTGTGACGTTTTGAAGGCTAAAGTTTGAAATAAGTCTAAAGTTTAAAGTTTGACGTTTAAAGAAGGCTAGTACCTTCCAGATTAGATGTGCAAAGATGATCAGAAGGACAGGCTAGGTCTTCCAGTCTTTATCAGAGGATGCTGGCATTTCCCAGACAGGTCCTAGGGTATGATAAGTTGACTGCAAAGTGTTGAAGGGATTCACATGGCTAGAGCATTCCCTTCTGGGCTGCAGGTTTGTACCCAGCCTGTCATTGCCGTGATGAAGAGGGAACTTCAGATGGCCACTGAGTGATTTATTTGGGAAGTGTTTATTTATACATTTCTATCTGGCACATACATCATCGACAGTCATATTTCATGGTGATGGGAAAGACACTGTGTGTAATTATCTCAGCCAGGCAGTCATTTCCTCCTTTTTAGAGAAAAGATGAAGAGTTCTGAAGTCAAAAGCATGGCAGGCCCTCCTTCCCAGAAGCACTACTCCTTTCTATGGTAAAAATTGATGTAGTTCATGTGAGAATTTTCCCGTCTGAGAAAGCTAGCTGAAAAATGCATTTGGGTCGCAATTTGTTTTCAATTGTCAAACACTCTAGCATGTGAAGGTGTCAGTTTCAGTCAATATAATACGATATTTTTCTACCTTGTTAGAGATGCTCTGTTTAAGAAATTTTTTTAACCATCCTATTTAACTTCTCAGCAGCGTCACACACTGACCTGGAGAATGGCCTTGGTGACCTCCGAGTCCTTTCTAGCAAGTCACTTCTACCAGGCTGGGGACAGGCACAGCACCAGGGCTTTGCGTCCCCCATTAACTGTTGTCTCACCACTCCTTCCAAAAGTGTTGGAGCTGCACTGGAAGTTGCGATGGTTATTCCCATAGCCAAAGCAGCCCCACGGTCTCTGAAGCTCTGGAACAGAGCCTTGCATCAGCATCATGGAAGTTTCCCCTGGCTGAATTATGCCACGAGTGGCCAGCTGCTGTGTGCCAGCCCTTGCTCCCAAGAACGTTGCCCCATCACCTGTAAGCTCACGGGACGCTTCCCTGGCTGAAAAACTGCTCAGCCTCCTCATTCCTACCATCCTGTATATGTGAATGCTTTTTGAGTCTTTTCTCCTAACACTATCTCCTTTTAAGGTGAAAAGCACAAACATAGTTTAGAAGAGTAGGGTCCTAGATGTTCCCAGGGCCCTTGGAACATTTTGGCCATGGCACAGTATCCTACAAGAGAAAAAATGCCCTGCAAAAGCTAATATAAAATTGAATTCAGGGATGTATGCAAAGTATAAGGCCTCCGCATCTCAATAATTTCCATGGGACCTAACTTTCAATCAAATAACACAGTCAAAGTTCAAGCCAGAGAAAATGAGCTCAAATAAAAAATGAACAGAGCTCAGCTAAAACTAGAATCAATAGAGTAAAGAACTTAATGACCTGTTCATCTTAGTATCGTGTAATTGAGCCCAAATGATATTTAAGCAGATAGAAAACTGCCCTTGCCCTTTGTTAATAATTACTCATATTCCAGTAACAAGGCTACAGGAGTGTTCCTTTAAATGTATGCCGTATGTTAGCATTAGTACGCTACTCCAAGTAAGGGTAGCTGGTTAACTCTAGCCATGAGAGAAGAATCAAATACAAATTAAATATTTAATGGCTTTAGCACATGCAGTGGGCGTAGATACGTAAATTATTTAAAAAAAAAATCCCCAAAGTAAAGACAATATTTTCAGTAGCATCCTTCTTTAAGGGTTTCCAGTCTCTTTTATTTTGGAGACTTGTACAATGACATAGCCAGTGAAGCAGCTTGTAAGCCCATATTTTTTAGTCACAGTTTCCACAAAGTGAAAGTGTAGATAAAATCAAACAAAGGTGCACTGCACTTATGCAGTACAGTTCATATGCTGTCAGTCTGCAAATAATTTCATATACAGATTTTAAGACTCATGATAGTTTTGTTGTAATTAGCCAGTAATACACAATACTATGAAGCATTGCATCAAGCTGCAGAAGGATATTTCCTTGTTTATTCAACAGTGATGTTCAATGAAACTAACAACATAATAATGCATGAAATACATAGGATTGATTAGAGAATGAAAAAAAATGGTTTAATTTTTGAAGAAAACATACATATCTGTCTGAAATGATCCTTTTCCTGATGATATCCTGCTTATTTCTGTCTTTAGAGGCTAAAAAGATAATGCTGAATCATGGTGCAATGGGAAGAATTACTTAAACTGCAGTAGAATGGGGCTCACCCCTACTCTTTCTTTTTCAGGCGATGGTTTCTATGTTTAGTTAGGACCAAACTGAAGCTCTCTGAGGTCAGCAAACCATTGGATTGATTCCAAGGGGGTTTCTGTCAGGACTTAATGCTGCAATTTCATTGTGCCACTGCTTGAGCTTTCTTTCCCCTTTTGGAAAAATAACCAAAGTCTCAGTACATAGCGACAAGCTACTGTTCCCTGGCTGAGATGTAGCAACTGGCCATGTTGGCCTTCAAAGCACATTGGAACGCAAAGTCAAGTTGGTTATTTAAATCAATAAGAGTCTTAATGGAACTGTTAGTGTAATATCAGGTTTCAGCCATCTGTGACATGCATTTTGCATCATATTGGAATTATCTTGTAAGCAGAACAGGTGTTGTGACACTGGATAATCAACAGCAAACCATTTTACTTCAGAGTGCTAAAGACAAGGAAGATAGTGGGTTACCACACCCCAGCTGAGGAAAATCAAAATTCTTGCAAGGTAAGTAATTTTTTTCGGAAGTGCTAATTCAATTGCTTCTGCTTATGCAAAGATACCCATACTGGGGCATCAATATTTTCATTACACTGTGGACCTCAACAATCAATCACTGTATCCGCAGAACAGTTTCTCTCTTTTAATCAGTCTTTCAAGGTCTCCTTTCTCTGTTTGTCATATAGATTAAATATAATTAAAAGATAATGCTGCAGAAACCAAGCAACTGCAGTTGCTTAGAACTGTTATTCCATTAATATCTGTATTCCTTTCCTTAAGCTGGTCTTCGTGAAATTCAATATATGGAGGACTGATTCAAAGGACGTGCAGTTAACAAACAAAACTAGTCTTATTAAGTAAATTTTCTATTACACTTGCCTTTTGGTATGCTGGAATTTTATGCAATGTTCATTTCAAAAGTCTTCGCATTTCTGTAAATATTCTGACTTGAGGCATGAGGATAACACATTGTTACCTATTATTTGAACAATTCTCCATTTAAAATAACTTAGTTTATCTCTGCTTCATGTTATTATCCTGGATTTTCAATTTTATATAGTATGGACAACATCCAACAAGACTGTTTCCAAGAACAGCTCTCCCATACAATCCTGTGTCTATTGTGAAACATTTGTGTGGTAACTTTATTAGCTGAAAAAATAATAATAAAGAAGACCCAAAAGGGAGACCTAAACTGAAGACCCAAAACCTGGGGGGAAGAAGCTACCGGCAAAATAGCTGCTCTGGTTTTAGACTGAGTGACAAGGTGGAAATGAATGAGAAACTATATGTGTCATGCAATTTGGCTAAGTGAGACTATGAACTGTTTGAGGTTACTAACCCCAGGAAAGAAACGTGGAAGGTCAGCAGAAAAGGGTTAGAGAAATTCACACCTTTTCTGAAGATATGCAGAGAATTGCCTTGTAGATTGGGTGCTTGGAAAGATCATCTGAGCTGCTTGGGAGTTCGGGTCCAGTTGCCTGGGACCAAAGACATCATAATAATAATGGTGGCCAGCAGGAGTAGGAAAGTGATTATGCCCCTGTACTCAGCACTGGTGAGGCCGCAGCTCGAGTGCTGTGTTCAGTTTTGGGCATCACAGTATAGGAGAGACATTGAGGTGCTGGAGCGTGTCCAGAGAAAAGCAGCAAAGCTGGTGAGGGGTCTGGAAAACATGTCTTATGAGGAGCGGCTGAGAGAGTTGGGATTGTTTAGTCTGGAGAAAAGAAGTTTGAGGGGAGACTGTATTGCTCTCTAGAACTACCCAAAAGGAGGTTGTAGTGAGATAGGCACTTGTCTCTTTTCTCAAGTAACTAGCGATAAGACAAGAGGAAACAGGTTCAAGTTGCAGCAGGTTTAGGCTGGACTTTAGAAAAGATTTTTTCACTGAAAAAGTTATGAAACATTGGAACAGGCTGCCCAGGAAGTCACCATCCCTAGATGTATTTAAAAGTTGTGTAGATATGGTTCTTCGAAACACAGTTCAGTGGAGGACCTGGTAGAGAAGGGTCAATGGTTGGACTAGCTGATCTTAAAGGTCTTTTCCAACCTAAATGATTCTACGATTATATGATTCTATGATACGGCAGATCAAGACATCTGAATTTTACATTGCAGGCTTGTAGCTTACACAGTGATAAATTCTATGCATTGGATGAATTGTCATTGTTGTTTTTTATTTCCTTTGAGTTGGTAGTAATAGCTTTTGCTTTCTTTTGCTTTGTTTTAAGTGCCACAAAGCTGGGCCCCACTCTGGCATTTCCTGAGTATTTCCAGCTCCTCTCTTGACTGGTATCCTTGATGGAGGCTTTTCTTTACTGTCCTATCCAAAGTCACCAAAACCAGCTCCTTGTTCAAGTTAGCACTGGACTGGAGAAAAAACATACTTTGCTTGCACAAAATGTCAAAAGTCATGGCGTTTTGTTCCAGGAACTTTTGATGGGTAGAGGCAATTGTCAATAGTCTGGACATTATGGGTATCACTAGCAGTAGGTTATACATTAAATAATTATATTTAACTTTTTCTGCAGCACTAGGTTATGAAACAAAATCTTGCAGTTTCTACATTGGGACTACTACTTTTTTTTATCAAAATCATCCAGTGTCTGTTTGTCATACTGGACCTAGGAATGTTCTCTGACGTATTCTTGTCCAGTATTTCACATTTCTGTAGAAAGAATCTTTAAATGAATCAACATTCACTGGTGTGAAAAATATCTTATTTACTAAAAATTCCAAGTTACAGCAGTTTCCACTTTTCTGTAGACACTTTAGATGTCTGCAAAACCACCTAGAAACAGGGAGACGCAGGTGTTTTGAGACTATAGTTCTTCCAAATGACCACAAAATTGAACCATCTATTTTTACTGCATAATCTACATAATCTCCAAAAGCATGGGTGCTCCCATTATGCATTCATGGTCCACAGAGCACAGGGCTTTGGAAGAACAATTTAGGTAAACTGGCAATTTGTAACTCCAAATTCTTTGCAGGAGCCTTGAATTTATAGTGGCAGGAGCTGGATTTCTGCCCTCCAGGGGTCCATCCTGCAGATTGAGCGCCCTGTGAGGAGAGTCTTACTGTTGGTTCTTCTGGAAGATGCTTTCTCGCTTTATTCTGAAAGTGTTTCACCTCCTCTTCCTCCAACATTTTTGTGGCTTTCGCTTCCCGCAGCCTTTCCTCAGTGCTGGAGAGTAGGTATGAATCAAGACATCAGTCTGTTGTGCTGATCAAAATGGATGCATTTTCCTTCCACAATTTCCATTTTCTCTTGTACAAACAGTCAAGGAAACCGTCTGCCTATTGAAATTGCAAAACATGAAGTTACGGGTCAGGAATTATCTTAACTTTGTCTGAGAGCACCCAGCATGTTGGGTTGTGGTCTGTGGCTTGGATTTAGGCATTGTCACTCTGTGAACAATAAATGTCATGGAAAGCTGACTAAAATAGGAAGAATTTTGAAAAAAAGCCAACTTCAACAGCATCTTTTATTTGTCCATAATGCATGAAGAAAGATTTTTATACAAATCATTTACCATAGGCATAAATTAATGTCTAACACTCTTGTCAGGGAGAGAAAACAAATTTGCATGAAGTGCTTTGATGTATTTGTTAACTGACCCTTTTCCTACTTCCTTTAATTAGAATTTCATATCTGGTAAAATGTATCATTTGTTTCTGATTGCTACGAACCAAAAGAGGAAGGAGAGTCATTTTAGTACAAGCTTTCACACCTGGTCTATATATAGCTAAAGACATCTATTTCATAGCAGGCTTGCAGAGTGGATTAAAAAAAAAGATAAATTACTGCACCATTTATCTGACTTTTCAAAACAACTAGTGCCTATTTCCATAGTGAGATTGAGATGGAATAAGAGAAGGTCTCATTTATTTCTCATTCTGTTTTCCTTCTCACATTGTTTCTCTAAAGACCTTTAGTTATCTTTATACTTTTAAGAAAATAAACAGAGAATTAGGGTTTGTATATGTTACTGCCTTCTCTAACCATGGTTCTAGAAAGGCAAGAAAAGCCACAGGAAGGGCATGGACCCAGCATTGCCGCTGTCTGTCTCAGTGAGGTGGTGAGTTGAACAGACGCTAATGCTGAGAGGTGTCCTCCCTTTGTGCCACGGTGTTGTGCTAACTTAAAACTGACTTTAGCCAACTGCGCAAGCGGCCTGTGGGTGCTACCTTGCTCCCAAAGAAATGAGGTACTATTCTACCTATCTGCCTTGCTGTCCCCTTACATTTCCTCCCTGCAATAAAACCATTCACTATTGAGGACCGTTTAATTTTATTATTGTTATTTGTAGCCACAGACTACTTCTGAATATAATTATCAGCCTCAGGTGTGTTATTTTTTAAAAAATGACTGATGTTTCAATGTCCCATTGTTTCCTGGTTCCCCTGGGCCCTGCTTAGTAGCAACTGAAACACAGACCTCCTGGACGAGGTGGAGAGAGGCTTAGGACACCTCAGCAAGATATGTATAAAGCCAGTACCATAACACCTCTTGTTCAGCATAAACAGCACAGCACGGTCTTTGAAGGCTACCAACAACCCAGTGCAAAGAGGATGCCTGTGAAGCCCACCCACCTGCCACACACTGATGGGTCAGGAGCGAAGTTGCTATCAGATAGATTGAGCACTCAGGATAAAAACAGCAATGCAGGCTGTAATCAGCATCAGTCCAAACTGTCTTACTGCCTCTTCTAGGTAAGTCAGCCAGGAAAGGATTAAGGACAACCTGTCTTGCAGGTAGCCCAAGCAAAGATGTCACAAAGGAGACTGAAATGATGAGAAGAGTGATGCCAGAGGCTGTTGACTCAGGTTGTTTAAGTTCTTGCTTAATTTCTGCAACCTGTCAACTCTGTCTTTGCTTGAAGCACTTTGAAGCAAATTGAAAGAATCCTCACATGGAGGAGGATTTACCTCTACCTCTTGGCTGGACAGTCATGAAACCCCACTAGTGCACTCTCGACCTTACCAGTTTCCCACCTCATGATGCAGTTCAACATGGAGGAAAAAAGGGTTTCTGTGCATCTGTTTTTGTCAACTAACAGGCAAGAGTGCTGCAAGATTTTAGCTTACTAGAAATAGAAAGTGCTCTTCTCTGTAAGCATCTCCTGAGAAATCTTTGCTAGCTTTCCAGTACTGTATTGCACCACTTCATAGCTGGTTAAACAGATCTTGGAGATTTCTGAGAACTTGTTTGGAAGCTTTGTCACCAGTGTGGTTCCTCGTCTACTGAGGCACCTGTTATGTCTCTCTCTGGATGCTACTTATATCACGCCATCTTCCAACACGTCACCCAAGTCTCATCAAAATACTTACAATGCACCAAGCAACACCAGGTATTGCAATATTTACCAGGCATGATGGCTCAGATCTCTGTGGGACTTTCTATCTGCTTTACTTCAGTCTCCACATCTCAGACACTCCACAGTTATATGACGATGTTTCCAGGGGAAATGCAGCATCCCATGAATTGTCTTCACAGTCTTTCTGTTCTTAGTTAAGAAGACACATTTGCGAGCAGACACAAGGGTACTCCAAACCTCCCACAGCACACAGAGGGCAAGAGCAGAGGGAAGGAGAAGAATTATTTTCACCTCTGAGTTAATTTCCCTCAGCCTTTGGCATGCCCAAAGTAAGATGGGCATTCACCCAGGTTCGCTGGAGGGTGAGTCAGTTCCCAAGTGCTGAATAGTCTCCAAAGGAGCTCATTTCTTTTAATTGGCAATACTGGGAGCCTGGGCTCCTCACAAAGGAGACAAAATTAGATGCCCAAAGATAAGTGGGGTGGGGAATCTGAGCCAAGGAGCCTGAAGACAAAAACTTTATCAAATGTTGAGAGAGGAAAAAAAATTAGAAAATCGTGTCAGACTTTTGTAAAAAACGGCCTTTACAAACGGGTCTGGGGACCATTCAGTTAATAGTGCAGAGATTGCAGTTCCTCTGCTTGAACCAGATGTGTGTCTGGTAAGGTTTTTATGTGCCTTTTTTCTCCCTTACCTCCCAGTCTCTAGAAGTTGCAGTGCCTAGAGCTCAACTGATGCACATACATTTCAAAGTTCGCTGGTTTCACAAGGTGTGTGAACAGAAGATTAAGCCTTAGGCCCTCAAATAAGACCCAGCACGCTCTGAGTATCAAAGATTTTGGGGTCCTAGTTGCAGATTTTCTGTAAATCTCCTTCTACCAAACACTCCCAGGGAAACTTTGCCAGTGTTGTTAACAAGTGCCTGTTTTAGAAAGGCTGGTTAGTTGACCCCATAGATATATAGATGGCTGTAACACAAAGAATATGCAAATAACCTTTCCTGCATTTTAAGATCATTAAGAATATTTTGAGTGATACCTGCTCCCGTCATAGTAGTGTAATAGACACACGTTCACATTTACAATACTTTCACTTTTTTGTACTCCTATTTATTGCATAAAGACTTCTCTCTCCAGAAATCTTTATAGTGAGATTTTTAAATCCAAATTACCACTTTGCCAACATTTTGTTGCATATTCATAACCACTTGTGACATGATGCCAGCTGCTGAATTAATTATTTAGTGAATATTTAGTGTGACACTTGAAAGAATGTGATGAAAGTGCTGGCTCTAGACCCTGTTTTAAGAACTCATATTAACAAGTGCTAGAAATACCTCAAGGTATGTTACAGTCCTGGAAATCATGTAATACAACAAAAGGAAGTTGAGCAGCAAAACATTAAATTCCTTGATTTATCCCTGTAAGATGTTGAAGAAGCAAACTCATTTGGAGGGACCTGTCCTTTGCTAGCTTGCAATAAGGAAAAGTTTTTAGTCTAGCTAGAAAAAAAGTAAATATCCCACTGACACATCTTTACACCAAGTCTGGAAATGTTAGACAAGAGATTCCACTTTTCAACAATGCACCTTTTCCTTCATCCTTTCTTTCCTTTCCTTATTCCATCTGTGGGCTATTTCATGTAAGTACTGCAATTAGATATTGCAAAAGCTTTTTCAGCCATCTAGTTCAAAGCCTTGCTAATTCTGCATTCCCTACAATAAACAACATTTCCTAGTGGATTCAAGTTCAGCTCACTCCAGCATCAAGTGTCCCAGAGAGCAGACCTTCCACCATTTCCCATAGGAATCCATGTCTCAGTCAAATAGACTTTCTGTGATGTGCAGCTTAACTTTTGTTGCTCTAATTTCATCCCACTGCTTCTGGCTATAAACCTCCACAGCTTTACAGAATCTGTCTTCAGACACTGTCTTTATGCTGCCACCGTTCAAAAAGCAAAGTGTTGATTTTTACTTATCTAAGGCTCCTTATATTTAAGACATGATTTTCTGAATAGGATATGTTAAGATAGGATTTGGAGATAGGGAGCTGGTATTCTCCTAAGTGTGGAGTATGACTACAGGCATAGCTTCGATCTCAAAACTTTAATAAACTCAGCAGTCAGCCTTTGGCTATTAATTATTTTTAGGCAGTCACGTCACTTTCAGCTTTCCCTCAATAATATCTCATGGGACTGAAACTACAAAAGTGGTCATCAGAGGCAAATCTTCTACCAAACAGAAACATGGCGTGAGGGCCATTGTCACTCTTCATACCTCTTCTTGAATTTCTTTATCTATCCCAGACTTTTAGCTCTCTACAGAAGAGAGCAACTCAATTTGAGATTATTACATAATTACATTTGGGAAAAATTCTCTTGACCTGGATGCTTATTTCATTCCAGAAAAGATACTTTCCTTCCAAGAGATGACATTCATAACTAGAAAACAAGCATAAACACAAACTTTTCATTCGCTTTCCCATTTCAAGTTCCAATGAACTTTAGTTTCATAGCCTTCACAGGTATCTCTGCTGCTTCTGAGGATTTTCTGCCACAGTCCAAAAGAGAGAGTACTTGAGGTTGTGATGTGAGAGAAGTGCTTAAGGAAACTTCAGAAATATACACTAAGATTAACATAATGGATTTATCCATTCTTTAACTCCTTTGTGAAGTAAAAGGGTATAATTTAAACAGTTTTCTTCTTTAAAATCTTGACATTTGAACAAGTAGAAATAAAAATGGTACAAAGATGTGTAAATTTAAAAGGTAAATCTTGATACAAATAGATTTTGACCTCTGTTTAAATCACTATCTGGAGAAGCTCCTTGTGGTCTGGGAGGCAGACAGGGTGAGGAAGAGAAAGGAACTGGACGCTCAGTCAGAAGACAGCCGTGAAATTCCCAGCGTTGAATATTTTCAAATTAACACTTGCATCAGCTCCACTGATTTGAATGCTATTGAAGTGTAACTTTAAAAAATAGGTTTGAAGAACGTAACTTGAAAGGTTTCTTCATCCTAGGAAGAAAGATGTTTAGAAACAACCTCAGTAGTTTCGCTTGAAATGCCTCATCTGCAGACATTTGAAGTGTGAATAGATATTTTTTAAATTCAGGAATTTGAAACTTCCAGTAAAAATGCCCTTCAAAGGTGATAACAACAACTGTGTATGAAGATGTAGAGATTAAATCCTGTCTGCAGCCACTAGCACTATTCTTCTAGCAGTGAGTCTCAAAGAAGACGACTATGTTTTTCTCTGTAACCTGGGGTGAGATACTCCAACAGTCCAAAGAATGGCATTGATCAAGAAAGAAGAAAAAAGTCTTTAAAAAGGAATTGGTGGCTTGTCAATATTTGGTAAAGCTCTGTAAAATTTTCCCTCTCAACCTTTTGCTGTCCTGAAAAGAAAACAACAAATTGCTTTGCCTGGCACTGCCCCTCTCAGAGCATCCTCCCTGTTAGATAGCTCTCGGGACCCACTAGTCTAAAAGGTATCCTGTGCACCCATGGTCTTGGCTGTACTGTGGTGGCAACACCCTTCTGCTTCAGGTGAACCATGACTTCCCCTGGGTTCTCTGACCTCTTTGCTGGTTACAGGCTGCAAATCCTGCCTGAGTTTTTAACACAGTCTTTGCTTCTTGGTGTCCCTCTTGCCATGTCTGCTGGGCTCTTCTGTCCTGTGACTTGTCAAGATGATGGATATATTAAATAGCTGGTTAACTACCTGTGATGTTATACAAATAACGAAAAGGAGCAGGGAGAACATAATTTCCCAGGAAGCAGCCTGGGATGACATTATTAACTCTGCATTATTACAGGCAAGCAACAAGTACTTGTTGCTTAATAAAGCAGGGGCAAATATTAACAGCTGCTACCAGAAAAGCATACTGCTTGAAATAATCAGAAACAAGCTGCTGATGGGCTGTGTAATAGAATTACAAATCAGAAAAGAAAAACTAACACTCTCTCTGACAGGTTGGTGTAGGTAGAGATGAGATAATTATGACCAAATAAATACCACAACAATAAAAATTCACAGGGAGGGCAGCATCAGAGAGAGGCAGGCTGCAGTGCAGAACTAATGAGCAAAATTCAACTCTCTTTAGCTGCAAAAATGGAGATTAATTTGCTTTGTTATAAGGCACAGCTATTAAAAACCTCACAGGCCTACGGACACATTGCAGTGCAGAGATGGTGAAATGAGATTTCTATGTCAGGTTTGTAGTCTTACAATTATGCATGAAGCTTTTGCATATTATGTGAGAAGCTGAGATTATTAATTATTAAGAATCATTTATATAGTCTTCGAAGTTACATCCTCTTTTACAAAACTGATTAAGATGTGTGTGCTCTCTTCTTTCTTCCCTCTCATGTCCTTCTCTCTTCTTCAAGTCACATGTCAATTAATGGACAAATATTGTTTCCTCCACTCATGACAGTATCCAATTGCATTTTTAGGGAAGTGTGAAAATCACATCAAACTGCCAACCATTTGAGGTCGGCTCATTATCAGACCAGATCACCTGTGTTTAGTTGTTGTCAGGTGTTCAGAAGCTTTTCAGAAATACCAAACACACACTGTGGCAGGAGAGTCAGCTACGTAGGCTCTGCCAAATGAAGAAGGACCATATCTCAACATCACATTGCCTTCCCAGGCCTTTGACGTATGACAGACCAGGTTGGCAGAACTTTCTGGACACCAGACCTTACCAGGCTGCCAGAATCACAGCATAATTTAGGTTGGGAGGATCCCCAAAGGTCGTCTGGTCCAGCTTCTGCTCAGAACAGTGCAGGTTTCCACGTTAGTGCAGGTGTTGCAGGCAGCAGTTATTTACAGGATTTCCCGCATGAGCTTCAAGCCCACCGCATCTGCATCTGGATGCTCCCTCCCTGCTCTGTCCTTGTGTCCAGCTATTCATCTTGAATTCTTGGCTTTATTGGGGTGGGGGGTTCTTTCCTCATCCCGTTATTTCACTGTATAGTAGGATTAAGATCCCTTTTTTGCTCTGATAGCGTTAAATCCACCTTGATGCAACCTCCTTCTCTCAAACCTTTCTGGGTATATTGACACAGCTATTATAAATGTTATTTCTACTCCATTCCTTTGCCTTTCTTTGGTGTGTTTCCTTTAGACTATGTTTAGATAGGAAATAATTTGGAGCAGTGTTTGTAACATCTTAAAACCTCAGTAAAATGTCATAGGATATCATGGTGTCATCCAGCAAACCAATAATAATGAGGATAATGATTTCTTTCATAGCTGTCAAACTTACTTTGTCAAGAACTCAATTTTTAAATATACAGAAAATGAAATGTTTGTCTCAACTTTCTTCAAAAACATCAAATTTCAAGTGCGTATCATTTTCATTTATTATCATTATTTTCACTCCTTTATATAATCAATCTGCAAAAATGTTAGATATGCAAAAGCACATTAAGTGACATGTTGTCAGTTTATAACAGTTTCATACTGTTAAAATAGTGATTTATACTGTGTCTGCTGTAGCTCTCACATTGTGGTGTCTCACTAATGCCTGCACTTAGCTGCATTAGCTTAATGGCACTGCCTGCTGATTCAGAACTTACCTGTTTTCTCTTTGAAGGATTTTTGTTCACATCCATTTAAAAAGAAAATTAAATTTTGTGAAAAAATAATATCTTTTTTTTTTTTTGTGCTTAACAAAGTATTTTTGCTTAAGTGGGTTTTTTTGGGTTTTTTTTTTCATAATTCACTGGTGGATACTTGGATGTTCCTAAGCTGAGGCAGTTTGCAGGAGCATTTAATTGTAGCAGTATACATACAGAAATATCTTTCTGGCTTCATGGGTGTAATTTCACTGACCTTCATGAGTTGTTTCCTATATAATTGAGAAAATGATACGGTCTATAATATGTATACATAGAAAATAAGCTTGAAATCATGAGTAAGAGTGTTTACTACCCAAATAAATGGGCAGTTTTCACAGAATTATTTCCAAAGCCTGCAGGAAAACAAAAGCTGAAGTACAAACATTTTTTAGCCCTTAAGGATGATTTTGTACAAAAGCAAAACACAATAACATCTGTTTAATAATTAAACTTTCATCATTATACAAAATACTGAGAAATACCTTCAAACATATATGAGCAATGGCTTATTCTAGCAGATGAAAGCAGATTTTGCTGTTTTCACATATCTGATCAGCCATAAAGCATCTTATGTAACAGGACATAGGTACATTTCATTCTTTCTTCTTCTGTGATTAGACACAGGATCATCTCATTATACAGCTGAGTGAAACCAGAAGAGGCTCTTCACTTTGTTATAAAACTCACAGTTGGAACCTTTTTTTTTTCTTGTCTTGTTTCCAAAAATACACGTACGCACATTAGAGGAGACCTGGAAAACCTCTCAGCAGTCCTCACACAAAAAATATTATGTATGTGTGAACTAGGTACTTGGTGACTTTGCAAGTTATGAGCACTGTTAGAGTTGTACACTCTACCTGTTTGAAGGCCTTCAGCAAAGAGCAAACCAATTTCAGGGTGACAAACTTAATGTTCTCATGGTCTCATTTGGCCTTAAACTGTTTATTTTGATTTCTGCGTTGCTCAGGAATTGTGGTCATCACAATCATCCTGCTTAATTAGTTTTGTTGCACCACTAGCCACATTAATGAACTCAGTTTGGTCCTTTCAAGAGATTTAGGTGTCCATTCCTAGGCATGCTTCAACCCACTGCAGCTTCAGAAAAGTGAGGCACCTAGATACGGTCTGGCGAAAAGGATTCTTGGTGCCTAATTTTGTGAGGGGCTGAAACTGGAGGTCCTGACCATCAGCGATGGAGTGACAGAGTTGGAAATGGAAAGAAGAGTCTTCCCAACAGTATACTTCCTTCTTTACTATCTCTGGTCTATAAAGCTAGTTCTACATTATCAAATTAATTGGTGCCAGAAAGCATTGCCAGGCCCTGGAACGAGGCTCATTGCACTGACACAGTCTGGGCCAAATTCCTGGGCACAGCTCAGATCACAACATGGCCAAGCAACCATTCCTGAAGTGTTGTTTGCATGTAGCCACTGTACTTTGGGAATTAAGAGCACTAATAGTGGGCACCTGGGTTCTTCTGTGCCATTTGGCCTCAATGCCTGAGGGTCATCCTTGGTATATTTATTTACTAGTATGGACTTAGTCCAAATGAGATGTAATCAATGGATTGAACAGCACCAATTCCTTTACTTAGCCCGGCTTTTTGACCAATTAACCAAAATTGAGTATGAGCTTGCAACTTGTCTTTACAGCATTGGTTTCTAAACTGCTTACCTAGTTCTTTTCTTTAAGTTTTCCTTGACATAATATCAGAAGAATTGTACAAGTCATTCAGTGCTTGGACCATAAACCAATCCAGAGATTCCTGGCACCTTTTACCTAAAAATAAGAACTGGCCAAAGTTAGATTATGAACTCACATCTCATAATGCTGAGAAATCACTCACTGAAAGATCCTCTTTGGTTTGAATGAAGCTGGTTAGAGAACACTGACATCTTAAAATAAAGAATTTTTCACTCTCAGTATTCTTATTAAAAGTTTGTACAGCCCCTGCATATTAATTTAATATGAACCAGTGCTAAACTATAGATGAAATTGGCATTTTAATTAATACTATTTGCTTTGAAATGCATATATGTAGCATTTTATATAACCTCTGGAAACAAATGAACACTCTGTTCAAGAATTAATGATTCTGGGCAATGTCAGATCTGCCCAGAAATTAAATAAAACCTGTGAAAACAAGAACAGTATGTGCCTTTTAAAACATAGGCATGTTACTAAAGCATTACTGGACGAAATTGGAAGCCCAGCACTCTCTGTATCTTCAACCAGGTTGGCAATTAAATTCTTTTATTTGCTGTGTGTCTAGAAAAGCTTCCACCACTTATTTGTTAAGCCAAAACATTTTTTCATTATTCCACATCCTTTTGAAAGTGAATGAGTTGAGCCCCATCAGTCAATATTGATTCCTCTATCACTTATTGTGTTTACAAAAGCTGCTCTGGAAGCTGTCTCATGCTGTAGCAGAAGAGCAGCTTCACCCTGTAAATCTCTTGGTAGCTCACTTTTAAGACTAACATATTAGTACATTATGAGTTATGCTTCTGGATTGCATCGTGTATTGCTCTTCAGTACGAAAAATAATTTATCAGCTTCTGTAGCCACCTCTATAATCTTAATCCAGATGTGATCTGCAGTATATTTACCTGTCTTATAACTCACTTGTAAACAGACAATCAATCTTGGTCCAACAAAAAAGCCCAAAGATACACTAAAGGCAATGCAAAGATTCTCCATATAATATTATATGTCCATTTTGTCCTAGATGAGAACATTAGGAAACAGAAAGTGGCCCAGGGTCTTTTTTGGTACTTATTGCAGAATGGTAATTTTTTTTTCTTAAAGAGCCCCAAATAGTTGGATGTAATAAGTCTATATACTTCTCCTCAGGAATTTCCAGACTAAGTTGTGCCTGTAGCTGGAAAAGATGATTTTTGCAATTAGTGTGTAACACTCACACCACCTTATGCCCTATAAATTGAGCTTTCAGACTACCTAAAAATCTCCATGTGCATGTGATTATTGAAGTCTCTTGCCTGCTGCTGGACTTCACCATCCCGCTCTACCAAGGCCTTCAATCTGGATTTGTTTCTTCTGGATTCAGAAAAATTTCCACTGTGTGTGGAAATCTGAACTTTTAAACCTAGAGTGTGTATCCAGCAATGATTCCTGTGAATGCGTACCTCCCACAAAGGGAAATCCATGAAAGAGCTCCTTATATCCATTGAAGCTGCTTTTCTCTTTCTTTCCACTGCTCTGACTATCCCTCCTCACCCTTCTCTTGTCTCCAGCTTCTCTGTGCATTTGGGATTGATGGTTGATCAATAACAAAGAATTAGGCACCTTCAGTAAACGTACCACTTTCTTTATGAATTGGTTTTCATACTTACTGTAACATTAAGTTTTCTGAAAAGAAGACATGCTGAAAAATAAAGGCATACAGTGAGAATTTTAATTACATTTAGCTAGTGCCCCAGTCCTGAGTGGATGCCTGGACTAGTCCTGCATTTGGCACAAAGATATGCTATAACATCTTTGCAGGATCCTAGAGAAGTGAGCAGTATGCTTGCCTTACAAAGTGTATCCCAATATTGTGTTATAGATTTGACTCTTAGCTTCTTTGCAAGTCTGTATTTCCTACTTCAGTTACATCAGTGTAAGTAAGAGGAGTGGCAGACTGAACGACAACTTTCCAATGGTTGTTGAACCTCAGCCTTTTTCCTTCCTCTTCCCCACACCCTTCTGTAAGGATTGCATAGTCTTTATCAGGAAAGGGATCTTCTATATCAAATCTTTCTCAATGTCTTTATCACAAAAAAATCTGTACCTGAAAATTATAGAAAATCTTGTATATGTTGGGCTCATGAGTCATTACACAACTATACATAGTACCATTGTGCCACTTCAAAATGATGTTGTTCAAGTTGGAAAATGCTCTTGGAAATTACAAATCAGGTAAATAGCAAGTCAATTTTATACATAATTTTTAAAGAAGGCTGGGTGTCAAACTAATAATTCATCCATAAAATGTATTCTAGAGATACACCAGAAATGTTCTGTTATTATGATGGGGGCCTCTTGGCAGTACAGCACAGTCATTAGCTGGAAAAAAAGCTCTTGCTTCATTTTGTTCAACCAAGGGAACTGCAGCAGAACCTCATTTAAGTATCAGTATCAGCCAGAAACAAAGTATGCTTGATGTTCTTTCCATTCCCATGAACAAAGGCTGAAGCAGCAGCGCTGAGAAGCAATCAGTGCCAGAAGACCTTCTTCACCTCCATTCAAAATCAAAGCTGCACTTGGAATTTCATCAGCTGGATCAGTTTTCTTTCTTGGAGATTGGTTGTAAGAGACCAAGAAGATGGGCAACTTGTTTATGTATTTCTGATTTTAAGCTTATTTAACTATAAGAAGAATCACACTTAAGTAGCTAGAATCACTTCCCTCCATCATTAATCATGATGGAGGAAATACAGCATTAATCATTATGGAGCCACATACAATAAGCTACTCTCGTATTTTAAAAACAACATCTGAATTCTCAAGTACAATAAGACAGGGTTTCAAAGTGACCTAATACATGCAACATACGTAAGTTCAAAAGGTCCAGTGACACTTACATTGTTCTCTACAACTAGATAAATGTTAAATTTCTGGTATTAAACTAAATTATTTTTGGAATTTAAAATTAAATTTAGATTTCCTTCTCTCCTGGGAAGTAAGAGACTCTTCCGTTGTGTAAACAAAGAGTAATCCCTCTTTAGAATTACCACAATAAGAAAAAGGGATAATAAATGGGATAACAGCATTTTGGTTTAAAGATTTGGACCTCTTTTTTAATTACTGGACTGCATATCTAGAAGAAGTTCAGCTTATTTGTACACAGATGATGAATGTTTACCTCCCTTTTTCTTGTGATGCCATATGGCTCCCTTATGAGCATTGTGACTGCTGACACAGTCTAAGGGACTCAAAACTGGAACAGATGACTACTGGAAAGTAGGAAGTATTTGTAACTAATTCTTGAGGTTTTCTTGGAGTTGTCCTACTGTAACATTCCCACTACCATTCTCCATCTCCTTAAAAAGAATGTATATGAACAGGAACTGTAAGGTTTATGGGAGACAAGTTTATTCCATTTACCACAGAGCTACTGTATGAAGAGAGTAATAATATAGAAATAAATCGCCATTGAGGGTGACTCTTGAAGCATAAAAGGCTAAAAATATTATTTGATTGAATGGTATACTTTGCATTTCTAGGGCTTGAACTTATAAAACATTGCTCTTCACAGATGTCATGGGGGCCTTGACCTTCAAGACAAGGTAAATGGTTCTTGAATTCAGGTGGTAATTGTTATTTTGGATAAGGAAGTTAAGCAGACATATGTAAGAGTAAAAGCGTGATCCAACAGGAGTAACCAAACGTAAGCTAAAAAGACAGTTCTCTTGATTAGCAGGAATTGTGTAAAGGTGTTAAAATCAACTTGGTCTTTTATCTGCAGGTCTTGGAAAGTGGTGGGAAGAGACAACAGATTGTCACACAGAACTGGCCTTGGAAAGCTCCTAACTGTTCCTGTCCTGTAGGGACAATTAACCCAGGCAATACGGGAGTAAAGCCACAGGGTAAACTCTAAGCAAAGACTTAAGTGTGCGTTATCCTCTGGGGCACAGCAGAAAGAGGTTTTGCTCACAACTTACATGAGAATCATCAGAGACTTGATTTATAGAAGTAAAAGACTTTGTTTTCTCTCATCAGTGGCAGGCTACTTGTCTGCACTCATAATATATGATGTACGAAATGTTCCTTCGGAATTAATTTTCTAAAACCAGACTGTTACTGAATGAGTAAGTTCACTTGGGCAGTTCCAAGGGGACAAGGATTTTGCCACCTCCCCCAAAAGATGTTTGAAATACAAAGAGTTTCTTGTGTCAGATCCTACCACACGCTTAAACCTTGCCCCTGTTGTGGGTAGATGCAAACTCTTATAGAGAGTTGCACCAGGTAGGTGTAGTAGAGCCTGAGGACAGAAAAAAGACAAACTGGAGGAGAGGTGATAGGCAGAACTACCAGTGATGCATTGAAATCAGTAGCACTGTAAAGGCAAAACATGCATCCAGCACAGCTTTTAATTGTCAAAAACTGCAGCTACTCTTACTATCAAGAATAAAATGTTGTAGAAGAACGATAGTAGCTATAAAACTCTTCAATAGGCTTACTACAGTATTTTTGGCTGCTAGTGAATAATAATATAACAAATTTATCAGGCAAATAAGGACACTCAAAGAAAACAGTTTTAAAAGACTACTGAGTTCAGTATCAGATAGAGCAACAAACACCTGAAAAATATTCACACTTGATATTGGGACAATATTATGTAAGTTATTTTGTTTCCATTAAGGGAAATTAATGTTTGAATTTATTATGTTTTATACAGATGGTATTTATAGGGTTCTGCATCTTTCACTGAGTAGAACTGTGTTCTGGCATGCCCCAAAACATGCAGGGTGTCAGTTCAGTGCTTTCTGACTTCTTTTTTTTCCCTTTAGAAAGACGGAACTTTAAGTCTATTGTAAGACTTCTCATTTTTCCTTGGGTTTGTAAAAATCATGAGATTTTTTTTTCTCTCCCGAGAGTTTTAAAGAAAAGCTTATTTGTATGGATGTTGCTACTTTTATTCGTGCCATTTCTTTGGTTTGCCCAGAATAATAAACAGGAACCTTTTTAAATAAATGCTCATACAGATACAGAATAAATGTAAGGCAGCTCTTGTCTCCTCATGGCAACACAGTTCCCAAGCCTCTTCTTGGTGGGCTGTCCATCTCTCTTCCTATTACACTGCTTTCGCCCAACTGTCTCCATCCATGGTCACAGGTAGAACAGCTCCCCATCTCTAGGCCAGCAGCACTTAATTTCCCTTACACTACTGAAGCCTAGAGGTGGATTTGGCAGTGGGATATCAGTTGTATCCCATTCTCCGCCTTTGCCAAAACCTGCAGGGCAGCAGCTAGATGTCTGTTCTTACGGCAAAGATCAGCTTATGAGGTTCCCTTCACGAAGAACAAAATAAGATTTCAGCCAACAGCCATCTTTATAACTCAGAACATGCTCAAAGGTAAAAGTCAGAGCAAATCATTACAGGGGAGAGACCATAAAAGAGAAGCAATGAAACAAAGACGACTATTCTGCAGGAGGGTCAGACTGTATGGAGGAGCAGGGGAGGATTCAGATGACACTAGAAAGCCAATTACCGGATCCAGCCTCTGAAACAAGCTGTGTAATTTTAATCAGAGGGGGCAAGACTAGAAATGGAAGGACACCATGCAGTTAAAAAAAAAAAAAAAAAAGGTCTATTAAAAAAAAGACTCTAGGAAAAAATGTATGGTGGAGCAGAATTAGAATAGAACTGAGTCACAAAAGACTGAAAATGAAAAGAGCTTCTTTAAAAAGATGTCGTAGTTTTTTTTTCCTAGAGGATGACCACAGAGATGATAGAAATGAACTGTACTTAAAAGAACTTCTGTAACCACATGGAAAATTTTGAAAAATAATTTAGAGTTCTTTGACGTGCTTTATCTTAGCATTTGAAGATTATAAAGTGTGCGGTTTAATAGTAGTTTATTCTTACAGAGTTCATCGCATGGATTACTGCTTACCCTCACCTGAAAGGCTGGTAACGTAACAATGACTACACTCAGAAAACCTGAATAGATGTGAAGTCCTCCTCCCCAATTTCAGTGCAATGCATTTGCTTGTTTACCTATTACCCCACATACTCTCCTCACTTCCAGCAGCAGATTTAGAAGTCATTTCTATCTCTGGTGTTTCTCCATGACAGAGGTACCAAAGCTGCTTCAGAAGGAGCTAGTGTGCCTACACCATCCATACGCCACAGTGCCAGCCAAACACTGGCTGGAAGCAGTGTATTTATGTTGATAGATAGTGTGATGCTGTCCTGCTTAATTAATTAATCCAGCTTCTCAGCAGGATTAATCATGCTTCCCAGCAGTGCTGTGGGCTTGGATTCTGAAGCCCACTTGCTTGAGGGGTTGCAAGGTGCCATGCCTATGCAAACCAGCAGACACAGACCTCTCCCAGTCCTCTGAATATGGGTGTCTTCTCTTCAGGTTGTAAGCATTGGGGAAGAGTCTGAGATCATCTAACCCAAACAAATGAAACTCACCTGACCAGATTTGAGATGTCTAAACTTCAGGTGTCTGTTTTGGAATAAGTAACTCTTTCTTATAAGTGAAAAGAAAAGGACATCTGGAGAAAATGTTTCATCTGATCTACTTCATACACAGGTACATACAAGGATGAGATGAACTGTGCTGTGGAGGAGGCCTGCTTCTCGGCAGTGACCATAAAAGGAGCACAGAGCAAGCAGGTCAGATGTAGATCAACCTTCAGATGCTTGAATTAGGACAGATGACTCTTCTCAACAGCCTATTTCCATAGTCAATGAGAAAAAAACCAGGAAGGCCAAAAGTTAATTCACCCCATTTCTTAGAAAGGGGAAATCCTTTCCCAAATGCTAAAACAGGGACCCAAACCCAAGTTTAAAATGGATGCATACACTTTAGATAGCTAAAATTAGGTAAAATGACTCCTGGGGAAGGTCGATACATTCTTTTGTCCCTCTGTACCTTTTAAAGTGGGGATATAAGATTCTCCGTTGTGTTTTTGTCAGGACTTCTGCTATAAAACTTGGGTGTTCAAATTAACAGTTTTATACTTTATGACCACCATGCAAGCTTTACTAAATATGAAGTGATTGTTACTTACTGCGGACGCCTACATCGTTATAAGCATAATGGCATAGCATTACTTTCCCGCCTTACTTCATGTCTTCTTATTCACCCACACTTCAAAATGTAATTCTGAAATACAGTGAGCAGTATAACCGTAAGTTTCATCATAAATACTCTCTGTGTGAGAAAATACACCGGAGAGTTCTAATGCTGAAAGATGGAAGGCAACAGTGGGCAGAGATTTACACCCATGTCTCTAATGCAATATGATGGAATAAAAATCCAGTGTCATTTTGGAGCTGGGTACCCAGAAGATTCATGAAGCAGGAAAGATGCGGCCCTTTCATCTACTGCACCTTGACTGCTTTCTAAGCAAATGCCAAAGTTGCCAGAAAATTGTTGACAGACTGGAAGGGTTTCAGAGAAAAAGGGCTAGAAAGGGTGTTAAGGAGTTAAGTGCAGCATGGTAAAACAACAGAGGAAAGACAATCTAAGGAAGAAAGGAGTTGTAAGCTGTATGATAGATCCATTTGGTCTAGCATTAAGTGTCCTATCAAGCGCGTTTTTCCCTGGGGCATTCCACTCCCGAAAATTAGCATGAACAGGCAATAAAAAGAAAGCAACACTTTTTATAAATAAGGACAACCCAAATCCCTTTCTGGGCTACAAGCTACTGCTCTGTTATCTGCTGTCTAATGTGATTTCTTCCTGTCAATGAGGTAGCTGATTTTATGGCTTTCTTGTTTACTCCAGTGGAATGACTGGGATTTCTGCCAGGTTTGTTTCTCCAGTCTCTGTACCTATATGGCACATGCATCAGCAGCTGACTAACTCCTTTCTTGCTAGAAAATAAGTGGCACATCTCCATCTTTTAACATCAGTATGGTTAAAATAATACTCTTGCCCATAGGGCACAAACACAGTCTGAACTGTAATGGGCAGGGTGAAGATTTTGGCTGTTTCCTGGAGGCTGACTAAGATGCCAAATTTTCTTCCAACAAAGACCAGAAACCTTGTATAACTTGAGGATAAATTGTGTAACTTAGTGACATGAGGTCAATGCAATGTATACAGATGGTTTAATTTGAAACCCTTTGTTTTATGGATGGACTAATATTACCAATATTAATTTTGCATTTTTCAGCCTTTTTTTTTTCTAGAGTTGAAGAAGCTGGAGTGTCCTCCAGACTTAAGATGTGGGATTGACAATAGGGCGGGATTGATAAGTGCTAAAAGAAGAGAAGAAGAAAAAGCCCCTCTGGAAGAGAACTGAAAGCCAAGTTTCTGATGACAGGCTCTTGCATGTTGCTGCAGAACATAAATATTTCCCAAACAGGACCAGTACAAAATACTGGAAGGAAGCCAGAAACACAGGATGCAAATATTTACAAAAATAGATACGCATTTTAGCAATCTGAAGTCATTGACCTTTTTCTCAATACAGTAAACAGTGTCTACATGAGCACTTAAGACTTAAGTGTCTTGGAAGACATGCCTTGGCTTAAATATAATTATTGCTGTAAAGAATTGCCAAAGTCATTATAATACACTAATTTACATAAGTGTCAGAAGTCGCATGGTTTATGGTGAGCTGTGAAACAAAGTCACATAAAATGTACGACCACAGAATCATTCAAAAAGAACTGCTAATGCAGAACTGATAAATTGCACTGGTAAGAAAAAGAAAAAAAAACTTGTTGTAGAATGGGATGTCACAGGAGCATATGCACAAAGATGCTGATGAACGTAAAGGACCAAGAGAATAGATGCCTGGGATAGAATTCATCTTGCTTAACTTTGGTGGCTAATTTTGAGCTCCTTAGTTCCTATTAGTGCTGACAGAGATCTAGTAAACATAAGCAATGGTATATAAAGGATGGTTTACCTGGTGGCTATTTTAGACTGCACTGAGTTGCTCTCTAGAATCCATTGACTGGTGGCGACTAGATAGCTATAGACTAGAGTGGAGCCAAACCAATTTCTCACTTGCAGGCATTCACCTTGTAGATAGCCTGTTTAAGATGAGATGGATTCAGTCCCTAGGTTGAGGTATATTCTACTTTATTGTTGAATGAATGCAAAAAAAAAATGAAAGGGAAAGGCAGAGGCTGATATTGTTAAATTATGAAAATAAGATGAGATAATCAAAACATAAAAAACACCCACCTGAAATTAACTATGCCAGTGGAAAATAAATATCCTCCATTTGACACCTGCCTGGAATGCCAACTCCATTTTACTCATCAAGGTTATTTCAATGGAGATGTGATTATATGACTAGCTTAGCCATCAATTTTTTATACAATTTTACATTTATATAATGTGCACAATTGCATTTTATATAATTATAATTAGATACTTTTATATTTCTTTTTTGTCATTGGCTACATTTTATTAAAATTGAAGTAGTACCACAGCTTCATAAATCTCAGGAATTATTCTTTGCTTCAATTTGCTTTTTTTGTATCCCAATGCATTAAGACCTTATGCATTTTTGTAGCTATTCAGAAAGGAAATAGAATCTTTGATGACTTAATAAAATTAAATCAATCATAATTACACCATTAGGCTGCAGAGTAGATGAGCGTTATGAAGGTAACTTATCTTCTAAAGATAACGTTTGCTTGGTATGACTTGAGGTTTCAAAAACCAAATTCAGACCTTCTTAGGTGGCTGGTTGATGACCAATAATTTTCCTGTGAATTCTAAGGACGGTTAAGGTTGAAAACCTGTTTCATTTGCATCATGCCAAAAAAAGAAACAGTAAGAGAATATGTCTTATCATCTTATCACCAAGATGACATGAAACTGGGAGGGGTGGCTGACACACCAGAAGGCTGTGCTGCCATTCGGCGTGACGTGGACAGGCTGGAGAGCTGGGCAGGGAAAAACCTTATGAAATTCAACAAAGGCAAGTGTAGGGTCCTGCACCTGCAGAGGAATAAGCCCAGGCACCAGTACACGTCATGGGTGACCTGCTGGAAAGCAGCTCTGCAGAGAGGGACCTGGGTGTCCTGGTGGACAACAGAATGACCATGAGCCAGCAATGTGCCCTTGTGGCCAAGAAGGCCAGTGGCGTCCTGGGGTGCACCAAGAACAGCGTGGCAAGCAGGTCGAGGGAGGTCATCCTCCCCCTCTACTCTGCCCTGGTGAGACCACATCTGGAGCACTGTGTCCAGTTCTGGGCTCCCCAGTTCAAGAAGGACAGGGAACTGCTGGAGAGGGTGCAGCGAAGGGCCACAAGCATGATNATACTGTGTAGGATTATTTTAATCTTTGACAGAGTTGTCTGGATCTCACCGGTAAAACTGTTCATTGAATAGCAGAACTGATAAAGACCAATGTTCCCTGGACCATGTTGCTTTGCCACACTTACTCTTTCCTGATCTTTTGTGAGACAATTCAAAATACTCCTGAGGATGGAGCTATCCATCCTCAGGAAAAAGGAATCAAAATTAATCCTTGAAACAAAAGAATTTAGAAAGGGATATTGATCAGACTACAGATGAGGGCTGAGATGAAGGACTAGGGTAGAAAAACTTGATCCTTCTGTCAAGTCTCTTTAATGGCACTACAGATTTGTACTTCTCTGTCAAGACCTGTTCAAAAGCAGACTGAAGCCAATAGAAAGACTCCTATTAATATTGATAATTGTTTTTAGATGTGAATGAACTTCGGGGAAGGGTAAAAATGATCCCTGGTAACTGCTGCAACCTAACTGCTGTTTCTAGATTCTGATGGGTCCTGTTTAATTTAATTCTTATCTTAAAACAGCAAAATCTCTGCCCATCCAGCAGCTTTCTCTCTTTCAGAATCTGTTTCTACTCTAACTGCATTCTTGTACAAGCATTAAACTCATCTCTAAACTCTGCTGCTTCTCCCTCTCACCTGACTGAAAATTACTTTTCTGTCTGTGCTGATTTATTTTCCCCTTTTAGCTAAAGAACTTATCTTCCTTTCTGCTTCTGTGCTAGCACTTCTTCTTCCCTGCTCCTTTTAATTATTTGCCAGTCTTTCTGCATGAATCTTTATTTCTCTCCTGCAAAATTTTCTCACCACTTCTGCCCAGGCTCCTCAACCATCTCCCACATATTTACCCTGCAGCCTGCAATGTTTTCCTTGTTCAGGTGTGACTCTAGCGCTGCTGTTTTCCTTACCCTCCAAACACTGCAGAAGTACCTTTTTTCTAAAGCTAAATCTCCTGAATCTCTGTGCCTTTTTCTTCATATATTTTTTTTCCTCATTTATATATACGTATAGGCATACATATACAAATGCATATGCATTTATGTCCTCATGCACACACACACACACACACATATGTTCCTCTTCCTTACACTAGCTCTAGCCTCAGCCCATGGACTCAGTGACCATTACCAGCTGAAAAGCATCTGGTTCATTTTGGGAGTACATCTCCCAGTTTAGTTCCTCTGAAAGGAATCTGCCTTCAGTGCTGTGAGACTGGTCCACGAAGCAGGGTGAGAGGGACAGCCAGATCAACTTCAAAAGTGTGCTCCTGTATGAACTAAAATCCTAATATAGATATACCCACAGAAGACGAGCGTTACACCAAGAGCAAACCTGGCCAGCAAGCACCTCAGCCTCTGCAGATGCCAGAGAGGTTAGGTGGGACTTTATAGGTCATAGTTTTAAGCTCAGACTTCTACATGTTGTCAGAGTCTGTTTTAGGTACCTCAGACAGAGCAAGGACTCAGCCCCTCTGGGACTTCTTTCTTTGGTGTAAGGATTTGCCCGTCCAAAGGAAATTGTGAACATGAGGAAAAAGACCGTGAAGTACTTCAGATGCTATGGTGATGAAAAATAAAGTTAGACAACCTTTTATAACAGTACAGAAAATGCTTCACTAGTCATTTTTAAAAGGCTGTCCAATAAAACATTCCAGTGCTAATAAACTAGAAAAAAAAAATAAAAAAGAGAGTGTAAATTAAAGCAATCCACAAGGAAGAAGAGGAAGGTTCGCAGCACTGCAGAGCTCAGGGAAGAGTCGTGATCTCCATCAGCAGCGCTAGCAGTACAAGGGAGGAGCCATGGGCAGTGCAGGCAGGTGAGGCCATGTTATTGCTCTGCTTTGCCTGCTGTACTCTCGGTGGCTCTGAAAATCCCACATATATGTATTGATAATGCCTCACTGAGAAAGATGCAAGGCCGTAGTGCAGAAAACTGCTTGCTTAGACATTGTAAGAAGTGTGTTTTGTTTTGAAAGGACTGAAAAACATTCAGTAAGGTCTAACTTGCGGAAAACAAATTTCAAATTCACCTTCATCCAAATGGCTGATTAATCTTATCAGGTACAGAAGTATATCATCTGGCCTTAGCTAACCATTACAACAGTTTAAATGGCTTACACAGGAGCCAGTGACCAAGACTCATACCTAAACATTACTTTACAGATTCTGTGAATAATAAAACATTTAAGACAGTTTCCTTGCAGCTGATATATCAACAACAAGATTTAATTGCTTGAGTTCTCAAAGTTAGATTCACAGATCTTATGAGTCAAAAACTTAATTCTGCTGGAGTAATTCTTTCACTGAGATATTTTTGAAAGCAATGTGCCCTTCATTCAGAGATTAAAGCAGACAACCTCTCTGTTAATTTAAATTTACAATACTCATTTTCTAGGCTATCACTTGTTTTCATTTTTCTAGACAAGCAGCTACTGTTCACCAGCCCGTGTACTTGAACTGCAGATTGTATCTGCATGAAACTCATAATTCAAACCACAACAGCATGCAAGAGCCCATTTGGAAAATGATGCCCATCAGGAAGAGATTCATTTCTCTGCATGAATTTTTGGCAACTCTCTATTCTTCATGATTTGTACTGCAACTGCTCTCATTTACTGGCAGTACAGGTGTACCTTTGTGTGTTCATTTTTAATCGTAGGTGATTAAGGGGGGAAAAAAAAATCCCTCAATGATAAGTCATCTGTTCCATCTTTGTCAGATTTCCTAGTGCTTGACTTACAGCTTTTTCAGTCTGAGTCAGCTTGGTTACAGTATTAATGAGAAAACTAAGCATCATCAACCCTAGATCTTGAAAAGATCATCAGACTGTCGTTTGGCTGAGGAATGAGTACTGTGATCTACAACTGGATGTGACCAAACCAAGTACCGTATCTTCACAGCACATAACCTATATGAAATAAATGCAAAACCACACACATTTTGCAAGAGTGGGACTTCATTATCAAACAACTTGTCAGTCCTCCTGGTTTCCTTAAACAGGGTTATTTAAAGATTTTTTGCAGGTTGATTTAGTCACTCTTCTTCAGTGCTTTTACTTAGAGTTTCCATATTTGAAAATAATGAATGTGTCTGTGAAAGAACATTTCCTTGCGTTTAATTACAAGAAATGAGAAAAAAAGAAAAGGAAAAAAAAAGGAACTAAACAAATACTCTTTAAAACTGATTCCTAATAAACTATTAAAATGGTGTCATAGAAGATCAAAAAGCCAAATTCAAAAGGCACACCAGCATACAGGTAATTATCAAGCACCAAGGTTAGGGTGCTCCACTGTTGAGTGTATTTCTAGAGGCTCCAGAAAAGACACTCTCAGCAGGATGAGAAAAAATGCAGGCCACTTCTTTCTCTGAAGGTCTTCTAATCAAAATGTAGGCAAGTAATTGGACTTGTTTTGATCCAGTTATAAGTGCGTTATAAGTGCTTACAGTAAGGCAGCAAATATCTCTTCATGTATTCTCATTGCAGAAATGTAGAACTCTTGAGACCTGCCAGTACAATAAAAACTGATTATAACTGGACATGTATTAGAAAATGTGAATTGGCACCTAAAGTAAATGCTGAGATAGCTACATTGACTAGTTATAGTCACCTGGGGAAAAAAAAAAAAGTCATATCTTGTAAATAGATAATGTTCCTACCCATCCCTGTTACTTGCTGCTGAAAGTCTTAATTCCTTTCTTTCTTTAAAAGGACAGATGATCCAGGTAAGTGCAATGACACAAGTCAGAGAAGGAAACCCATACAAAGAAACTCGATCTTCAGAGAAAGCAGGATAGATACAGAGTAGCGGAAAGATAATTCAGACCTGTATCCAAGACAAGCTTTTCCAAAGCTTATGTGGATACTTCATTTAAAGCAGAAACTTCATTGAATCATGTACCATTTGCTTGTTCTCTTTACATCTCATAAATTTTAGTTTTGTTGCGGTAGAAAGGAAGTGGTAATCTTAACAGCAAATTATTTTGATGGAAAGAATGCACTGGAATGCACTTCAAAACAGTGATTTTATAATACCTTACAAGCACTAAACAGGTTATGTAGAGGAAGATTTGAGGGAAACATGGGTAAATCCATCCGGATACATGCAGCTTGACGACACCCTGCTAATTGGCTTTGAAGCATAACAGCACATAACGGCACGCTAGTGCAGCCATGTTGGGTTTGGGACCTGAGCTGGTATCTTTGCATGGGAGTGTGCTATGTATACTCCTTTCCTTGAAGAGGGTCCAGAACTTATGAGGAGATGTAGCACCACAGTGTTGATAGCTTTCTCCGCAACCATAGTTATGACTCTTGATGGAGCATTGAACATGCTTAGACAACCTGATATCAACAGAGTGTGGAATATAGTTGCCTACCTGCCTTATCATACCTGGCCTCCAGCAAGCCATTTTAGATACCTTGATATAGCTGTGACGTGTGCAGGACTGGCAGATCTAACACAGGAGAATCTTCGCCTGTGGAGTGGCAGCTGGAGGACAAGGGGGTTATCTCATGGCACCTAAGCAGCATTAAAGACTTATGATTGGGTCCTGGAATCCTTCCCAAAGTGTCAACATGCTTCAGAGCAGTGAGTTGCTTTGAAATATATCTAAGAAGTCTCCTGAACTGGAGAAATAAAAGCACTATTAGGGCGCACTTTTTATCTCACAATTCTGTACTTCTGTCATTATCATAATTCTGGGAAATAACAACTTTTAAGAACATGTTGTTTTGTCCTTTGAAACTTGTCTTCTTAACTACAAGACAGGTTTTATTTTAAAATATTGGGTAACAGAAAAACAGCATTAATAAAGACTGTCTTACAATGATTTGTGTTTTCTTTTGCCACCCCTCCCTCATTAATCTTGCACTATTCACTTCATAGTTACAAATAATCTGTGGAAGATTTGAGAAGTCTCATTGTATATTTTGGCCTGCAGCCCAGTGGACAGGACATGCTTGAGCAAGGCACTGAACTTGGGTTTTCCGCTTCATAATTAATTGCTCTAACTACTTGGCTTCAGTAAAAAGGGGGATCTGTAGCCCCTGCCACTGAAAGCAGTGTGTCTTGCCTAGTTCTTTAGAAAACTGCTGATAGCAGCAGCCTGCTTTTAGGAAGAGATTTGGGCTCTGGACTCTACATGAACAGAGCTTAATAAGCCTTACCCAGGGTCCAAAAGGTGAAGTTGAGGCAAACATTTGTGCTCAAAGGCTTTCCATAGGCGTTCCAGCCTCTGGTACCCACCTCCTCCCACGTGCTCAGGCAGGAACCCTTGCAGACGGCACGGTCTGATAACAGGAGCCTGAGCAGCGAAGCTAATATGCAGCTGTACCTCCCTTTCATATACTTATGATCTTTACTGGACTGGCTCCAAATCCTCAGCAAGGGTCAGTCTTGTTCCCATTAAAATGAGTGAAAGTTTTCCCACTGAAATCAATATAATGAGAATCAGAGTAATTCTCATTAAGTACAATTCCCATAGATTTAAGACCCCATAATTTTATACTGACTGCTTATCAGTCAGTATAAGAAATGGATCTCATTATGGAAAAAAAACAGCATTGAGCTTTGCATTTTCAAAGCATGGTTTAAATATGACCGATTAACTTCAAAGTTTTCACCTGATGCAGTGACAAATCATGATGACAAACATACTAGAGCTAGTTATGAGTCTCACTAACCCAGTTTCCTTGCAGTTAGGCCTATAAAAAAGTTTTGAAAGAACTAAAGTTCTACAAGCATGGATTATAAGGGAACATGAATCATTTATACAAAGAAAAATAATGAAAGGATTTTACTCAGAAAGGTATTTGCCTTTATGTACCTTGATGTTAAAGCACCAGTAAGTTTATATGCTGCTAAGAGAAATGAAGGGAATAGGATGGTTTCTGAGGACATAAAAGAAGCTTTTTCTTATTCTCCTATAGCTGCCAGAAATTTTGTGACTGATATTTTATAAGATAAAAAAAAAAAAAGAAGGATTCTACAGTTATCTCCAGATTTAACATTTTTTTCTATTTGATTTTTTAAATGATATTTCATGTCTAAAACACCTTGTCCACTGCTTTTAAGGTTGAATCTTCAGAATTTTTTTTGTGTTTATCCCCAAAATGTCACCTTCTTTAATGTAGAAGAGCATCACTGGTCATTCCTTGCTTTTCTCAATGTTTTGGAAGCTGAATTATCAGGAAGTAGCTTCAGTGAAATGAGAAAACCAAACAGTAAGAACTAAGAATCATAGAATCATAGAATCGTAGAATGTTAGGGGCTGGAAGGGACCTCTGGAGATCATCTGGTCCAACCCCCCTGCCAGAGCAGGTCCACCTGCAGCAGGTTGAGCAGGATGGCGTCCAGGAGGGTTTGGAAGGTCTCCAGAGCCAGAGACTCCACCACCTCTCTGGGCAGCCTGTTCCAGTGCTCTGCCACCCTCAAAGGAAAGAAGTTCCTCCTCATGTTTAGATGGAACTTCCTATATTCAAGTTTGTGCCTGTTGCCTGTTGTCCTGCCACTGGGCACCACTGAAAAAAGACTGGCACCCTCCTCCTGGCACCCTCCCTTTAAGTATTTGTAAACATTTATGAGATCCCCCCTCAGCCTTCTCTTCTCCAGACTAAAAAGACCCAACTCCCTCAACCTTTCCTCATAAGAAAGATGCTCCAGCCCCCTAATCATGCTTGTGGCCCTTCGCTGCACCCTCTCCAGCAGTTCCCTGTCCTTCTTGAACTGGGGAGCCCAGAACTGGACACAGTGCTCCAGATGTGGTCTCACCAGGGCAGAGTAGAGGGGGAGGATGACCTCCCTCAACCTGCTTGCCATGCTGTTCTTGGTGCACCCCAGGACGCCACTGGCCTTCTTGGCCACAAGGGCACATTGCTGGCTCATGGTCATTCTGTTGTCCACCAGGACACCCAGGTCCCTCTCTGCAGAGCTGCTTTCCAGCAGGTCACCCATGACGTGTACTGGTGCCTGGGCTTATTCCTCTGCAGGTGCAGGACCCTACACTTGCCTTTGTTGAATTTCGTAAGGTCACGCCGAATGGCAGCACAGCCTTCTGGTGTGTCAGCTACCCGACAGACACTTTTCAAAACAAACCCAGCCAAAACAACAACCTAAAAAAAATGATCCCAGATTATCACTACCTCTTTTCCTAAACTAAGTTAAAGCTGGTCACCTATGTGGGAAGATTCCTGATGACTGGAAAGGTCAACTGTCACAGTCAGTTGCAAGATGAACAACGTGTCAGCCTCACCTTAATTCCTGGGCAGGTGGTGCAACAAATCCTCCTGGAAGCCATCTCCAAGCACATGGAAGGCAAGAAGGTGACCCAGAAAACCATGCTTGACCAACCTGTTTGCTTTCTGAGCCATGGACAACAGGAAAACAGTAGACATTATTAATGTTGACCCTGGCAAGGTGTTTGATGTAGTAGTTTTACAGCCAAATTGGTGAGACACAATTTGGATCAGTGGACTGTAAGATATATGGAAGCACATTGACATGATGGAGATATGGGCTGATAGGAAGGTCACAAAGATGCTGAACATTGAGTTTAGCAACGGGAAATGCACAGTCTTGCACCTGGGCATGAATAGTCCCATGTATCAGGATAGGCTTGGGGCAACTGGCCACCAGAAGGCAGTTTTGCAAAAAAGGACTCGAGGGTCATGCTGGGCAAGAAGTTGACACAAATCAGCAGTGTGCAGAGATCATAGAATCATAGAATATCTTGAATTGGAAGGAAATGATAAATATCATCGAGTCCAACTCCCTGATCCTTGCAGAACTACCCAAAACTAAACCGTATGAATAAGATCATCTTCTAGATACTCCTTGAACTCTGACAGGTTTGGTGCTACGAGTACTTAGCTGCGAAGCCTGTTCTCCCTCTCAATGAAGAATCTTTTCCTAATGTCCAATCTGAACTCCCCCTGACCCAGCTTCATATCATTTCCATACATACTACCACTGGTCATCAGAGAGAGGAGATCAGCACCTCCTTCTCAGCTGCCTCTCTTAAAAAAGTCGTAGACTGCAACACAGTTACCCCTTCTCCAAGCTGAACAAATCAGGCAGTCTCAGCCATACCTCATAAGTTTTGCCCTTGAGACCTTTCACCATCTTGGTTGCCCTCCTCTGGACATATTCAAATAGTCTGATGTCCTTGTTATATTGAGGAGACCAAAACTGCACACAGTACTCGAGATTGGGGCTGCACCAGTTCAGCATAGAGTGGCACAATCACCTTCCTAGATAAGCTAGCTATCTTGTGGCTGCTAGCTCTGCTAGATGAAGGCTAATCACATACTGAGTTGTGTTAGCAATACAATTAGCCATCAGGTTGAGGCAGGTGATTCTTCACCTCTCTTCATCACTTGTAAGACCACATATGGAGAACTTTATGCAGTTTGGGGCTCCCCTATGCAAGAAAGACTTTGGTGTATGGGCAAAAATGCAGTGGAGGCCACCAAGATCGTCAGAAACTGGAGCACCCAACAAGTGCTGAGGGGCAAGGCTGAGAGAGAGAGAGAACTGCTCATCCTGAAAAAGAAACTCTTTCAGGGGGAAATTATTACTGTTTTTAGTGACCTACTAGGAAGCTGTAGAGAAGGCTGAGACAGATTCTTCTCAGAGATGCACAGGGATAGGACAAGAGGCTGTGGACAAAAGTTGAAACATAGGAAATTCCAGATGTAGGGGGAAATTTTAAAGGGAAAGGAAGTTGCCTAGAGACGTTGTTGAATTTCCATCCCTTATGACAAACCACAGCTGGACACAACCCTCAGCAATATGGTCTGACTGGACCTGCTTTGAGTGGGATATTAGGCTAGATGACCACTAAGGGTTCCCTCCAACCTAAACTATCCTGTGATTCTGTGGTACTATGAAAAGTGGACAGAAAATTGAAAAGGGGTGGAGCACACCCTTTCCCTGAGAATAGGGATGAATAGAGTAAACTCTTGTACTTAGGACCTGGGCACGACTCACAGCTGAGTTACTGAGTTACAGTCCTGTTACCTAACTTCCTCTACTTTTAGTGCATATCTCCTTCCCTTGACAATTAGGATTCTCTGGTGAACAAGCAGTTTTTAGTGAAAACTGGTTATAGTTCTTCTGTGCTTCTAACATTAGATTTTCCACTTTGCTTTGTCTCGTTTTCTCTGTGTACACTCATTTTTGCACCTCTGTAAGAACAAATGGGTTTTCCAAGGTGCAATTTTCAGTTTTAGGTCTCTCTCACCCCACATCATAAAGGCCCAAATAAGCTGCAAATGGCAAATGGACTTAACAAAGAAAAGCTTACATATAGCGAGATAAGGCAAATAAGAAAAAATGCAGGTATTATTGCTGTGACAAGTCTTGAATGGCACCAACGAAAACAGGCTGACAAACAGAGAGCGTGTTCTTATTCCGTAGAAAAGGAATGATAATTTTATATAGAACAGCAGAACAATCTAAAAAAATGAGGGCTCCTTTAATTTTACGTTTCAGTATGGCTTAAAAAAAAGCTACACAGAAAACCTGGAGTCTTTTTTGTTCCTTAAATTATAGCTTGTAAAGTCATTACCATGAATATCTTAATCTTTCTAAATGATCATTGTCTTCTTAATACTCCTTTGCATAATACACCATCAAAATTGAAATTCAAGAGTAAATTTTTTAGCTGTGAACCCTTTTCCTACTGAATGTCATGATCTGCAGTCTGTATATGCACCATTTTCCTGCTTCTTTCTCTCTTGCAGATGTGTAGGTGAGCTGTAGTAATTCTTACTTTGCAAATAGTGATGTAGTTCCACTTGCAAAACCTTTTTTTTCTCTGCTCAGGCTTCCCAAGAGAAACTGACAACTGTTTGTAAATTGATAAAATTTGACTTTGTTCTCCAAGGAGTGTCAGACATTTTACAGCCTGGAGACACTACTAGGCTTGCAGAGAAGGCTGTTGTAGCCCATCCCTTTGTCCCCAAATTAATACAACAGTCTGTATTTAGCTAAACTGTTTCAACCAAACAGAAGGGAGCTGATCTGCTAGTGTGAAATGGTCCACCATTTCTTTGGGTAATTTCATCTCACAATTAAAAGTTTGCACCTGACCTTATTTAAATGTGTCTAATAGCAGCTTTTAGCTGCTAGGGTTGTTACTCTCTATTAGATTAAGGGATCTTTTCATACATAACATTTTTCTTCCTGGGGTGGGTCTTAGATATTGCAATCAAGTCACTTTTTGATCTCCTTTATGACAAATTCGTTGTCATATGTCATACTACTGTGTATTTCTTTTTTTCAAATCTCACCCTAACAGGCCTTTCTTTCAGTCTCTTGAATAATTGCTCAGCTTTCTCTAGTTCCTCATTGTATTTGACACCAGAAATGGATATTTTTTTTTTTGGTCTCAGTCACATGTGATGCCAGGAAGACTGCTTCCATATTCTTGCTCATTTCTTCTTTTTCCAATATGGAGGTCACATCAATCCTTCACTCCCAAGGTTACACAGTGATATTGCCTCTACTCTCCCCAAAGTCTTCTGAGAATACTTACTTTATGCAGTACCATCTCCCCTTCTCTATATTGATTTATCTTTTTTTCTTCCTAAATGTACACTCTCGGCAGGTATTCACCTGAGCAAAGGTATTCTCCTGATCAAATCTGTATTTACAAATTAGGTGCCCACACCTGAACTACCACTTGCAGGATAAGGGTATAGACATTTCTAAGGCCCTGCCACTCTTATCCTGAAGAAGGTATTTAAAGTAGGCCAGGTGAAATCATGCCCTAAACGATGTATTCTCTATGTTGATGATAAAGGCAGCTGAGGTGACTAGCTCTCATGTAGAGAACTAGCAGGCATCTAAAATAAGGTAAGCATCACCCATCATGCATGTTTGCACCCATCTCACTAAGGAATCACCTCATGCTATACTAATTCTCTCCCTTCTCGTACTTAAATATGTATATAATATGTATAATAAATATATATATAAAATTATACCCATTACCTCAGCTATCTAAAACATCCACAAAATGCATTGGCAGTTATGTTATACTTGCTTCCAGATGAAGCATGAAAATTTGAGTATGTGATGTTTAGCAGTAATGCCTGAAGAATCACTGAGTAGCTGAAACTGCCCTTTGTTCCCACCAAATGTCATCAGGTTATGACCACAGGTACTGGGTAGCCGTCAACCCCTAGTGCAGTAGTGAATTTATCTTTACCCTTCACAAGAAGGTCTGGAAGAGTTACCTTACGTGGTATGCAATACATTTTGGACATGAAATGTAATCCTTGTCTTTCAGAAAGTGATATGAACTACTGGCTATATACAATTGTCAGTATCCATCTCCAAATTGAAGCTCCGGATGAAGTCCATGTGATTTCTTCCCATGCATTACAAAGGAGTGTTCAGTATCATCTCTGATTTATACATCATCCTTACTGTGCTCCAGTAAACTCAAACTATGAAACAAAACCCCAGCAATTTACAAGCTCCCAATCCCTATTTAGGCAGCAAAGATAACTGGCTCTGTTTTCAAAGGCAATGACTTTTTAAATGTTTAACCTAGTGGTTGGTGTAAGACACACATCTAAAGGACAGAGATAAAGAAATCTAAGGTAGTAAATTTAGTGCTAGGATAACAGACTGCATCTTTCCCAGTAAAGTCACCGAGAGTTCTGTAACTTACACTCTTATTTATGTGATATCAAGGGATAGTAGTGGATGGATTAGTCTGAGCATTGCTTACATTCCTCTGGTGTTCAAATCGACCTTGGCAACCTCTGGAGCACCACTGAGACTTTCTTTTTATCTGTTAAATCCCCCATTCCTTCCTTCCACCATGGCGCTAATTTACGTGAGCTGCAGTGGGTCGACATTGTGGGTTGGAGACATTTCACCTGACTTTTTAAAGTCTGTGGTGTCGATGTCCACATGTGACGATGTTTTCCCAGGCTCAGTTTAGAGTCGCTGCAGCTTGGTTCCTCTGACTTATTTTAAACATCCATGTTACGACGAATTCAATCACACATAGAAAAGCCTGCTTCTCTCTGCTGATGATAAGCCCAGGACATGAAAGTCTATCATGTAAATCTGGACACCTTGTCAGATGAGTCCCGTCCAGCATGTCTGACTGTAATTGGGGCTGTCTGAAAGGCTTCTGTGAGTCCCCTGCCCTCAGTGGTAAGGGGGACAACAGGAAGAAAAACACAGAAGAGGTTGCTTTGCTTTGAAATACTAACTAAATACAGCAGTGAGTCAAAACAAACCAGTACAAACACATTCTCAGTGGGAAATGAAAACTACCAAGTCATAGCAAAAATCCTCTCAAATACTGAAACCAAAGGGTGTTTAGTTTTCAGATTCAATTTAGAGGTAACCTTTTCAGCTGCAAGTTTTGATTCAGGTAAAAATCTGGGCTCATATTCTGTTCAGAATAAAAAATTTTCAACTGTTTTGTTTAAATGTCAACATTTAGAATCAAAATGCTCTAGCTGTGCAAAATGACTTTTATGTATTTCCAAAAAGTTTCTGAAAAATGGAACTGAAAAAATGCACAAGGCAGAAACACAGCTAAAACAAGCTATTCAAGCATGAATTATTCAGTTGAGTTCTAGGTGAAAAATATTTGTAAAACAATAGATATCACAGTGAAAAAAAGCACATTACCAGCATTTACTATTGCATAGTCACTGCATCTTCAAACATTTGTATTTCTCAGAAGGAAAAGGTAAGTTATGCCATCAGGCATGACTGTGGCCCATGATTCCCATGGCAAATGACCTGGATTAGAACAGCAGGTAAGACAGAAGTGTAACAGTGAATGATGCATGTGTGCACGCACGTGTGTGTGGGTCTAAAACCCTAACTGTATGGGGAGCATTGTGCTAAAAAGGAAAATGACCATCTCTTGGATTAAATTATAACTAGGGAGGTGCAGAGACGCTTTTGAAACAAAGACGTCAGCTTGAAAATTAGCATAAAATAAGCAAAAAATACTTGTATCAGAGGAGAGAGTGCTTGGGGTGGGAACAGAGCATCAGTGAAAACCTCGGTGGCCCCGTCAGCTCCACAGTCCCTGTCCAGGCAGCCCCCCTGGGGGACAAGGGACAGGGATGCAGACAGCACTCAGAGGGGGCAACCTCGTGGGTGCAGTGTGGAGGGACCCACACCACAGGGTGTGCCTGTGGATCTGCGGGGGCTTCCTCACTGTCACCGAGGTCTGGGGTGTGTTGGAAGCAGCCGCATCTCTCGCATGGGTATGTGTGTGAGATCAGAACCTCCTGGAATCAGCTATAGAGGAGCATTTAGAAATTAGTAGGTGTCTATTAACATTTGGTAACTCCAGTTTTGTGGTTTATCTGTTACAATACCAAAAATGATTCTGCATATATGGTTCATAGATTGTGAGTCAATGATCTGTCATTAATGAATCAATAAACTGTTGCAATTCTGATCTAATTCAAACCAAATGAACTGAGTAGTTTTTCCCTGTGGCATCAGAAAGGTCTGTGAATAAACATTTCGGTCTATACTGCCATCCCCACAGCGTCTTTGTGTGCTGTTCCAAAATAACACTCTTAGCTCCACAGTAAATGAGGTCCTTTTATTTAAAGAAAAGACAACAAACCACACTTTAGAAATGCAAACTCATAGTCCCTGCAGTAGACACTGTCCACAGAGGGAGACAGTGGGCTGTAGCTGCGGGCAATGCAATCAAGCAGGGGCTTGTTCACCAATGACTGGAGGAGGTTGCTCTAATCTACCTTTCTGCCCTGTGCTTCTCTACTGGTTTGCCAGCGAGCAGCCAGTACAATCCAGCATTGCCCAGGTTCCCAAGGACTCTAGGAAGTATTTCTGCCCAGACACACTTGATGACACCTTGAATGAGTGCTTCTACCAAGCCTAGTCTGCTACCACAGAGCCTTTATGGTTGCAGAAATTGTGTCCTTGTCATCAGAATGATCTCTGTAAGCAACTGAAAGCGGCTGATGGCAGCTTTGTGGTCTATCAGAAGAGCTTGGTTTGGAGGATACATGCATATTTGAGATGGGGAGGACCCAGCCATGGAGCATTTCTGGTGGCTCTCCACAGCTGCGGCGTCCTCCTGGGTTAAATCAATCACAAGCAGAATCTCTCTCACTTTTATAAAGCATCATTAACAGCCACTGCTTTAACATTATACTTATAATCTTTTATATTCTTTCCTTTTTTCATTTCTTTTGTGACTGTAATTGATTTTTAAAGAAAAATGTAATGTCAGCAGGACACACCTTGTCCTCCAGGTATCTCTATAATGGATGTCAGTCCATAGCCAGCAGCTAGTCCAGTACCTTGCAACTGCATTAACAGGTAACGGACTTTTCTGGGGAACAGTTATGCTATCACTAATAAAAAAAAATGTGTGGAAATACAGGAAAATTATAACAGAGAAGCAACTCAGTCCTTTATAGCTCTGTAATTTGCAGAGGGGAAAGTCTTGTGTCTTGTCTGGCACTACTCTGGCATATCTACCCTCCAAGACTACACAAGAGCTTCTTAAAGAGATTCGCTCGGAGGCAACCAGTGCAATGGCCTCAGACAACGTCCCCCTTCTCCAAGCACAGCCCTGAAAGAAAATTCCAGACTTTCATAGTGGCACAGCTGGTGCACAGTCCCTGCAATATACAGCACCTATCAAACAAGCAGGGTAATTAGTAACTGACCCCTGCATTTAGTCAACCAAATATAAGCAGCTGCTTGCTTCTCTGTTCTGAGGATTTTCTTTATTCTTCTCCCGTAAGCGTTTTCATGAAAGTAGTTGCAAGCTCAAGGCTGCCAGCCTCCTTTTATGCGTATAGATAGGTTGTTCCCAGCCTCCCCAGTCCCAGGGATTCCCAGGTTCATTCCAGCCAATCTAGATTTCCCTATACCACAATGGCACCTATGTTTTCTCAGTTTTATTGGTATTATCCTGAGTAAAAATTTGGGGGTTTGACTCCAGGTGTTCCCAGTGGGAAGAGGAGGCTGCCAGGTCTGGGCAGTGCATAGCCTGTACAAGCACAGCACACCAGCTTCTGTTCTGGTGAAAACCAACAAATGCTGTTGATATGGTGGTGCAAACTGATCTGACCAGAAATACCCTGATACCAGTGCACAATTTGTAGCAATATTTACTGTTGTGGCTGCCTGGATTTTCTGCTACAGGTAAATTTTGCAGATGATGAAATCACGACTTTCAAATCAGAGAGAAGAGAATGATTTCGGGGAAGCTGGTGGAGCAACATATCTGCACCATGGAGAGCAGGAGAGGGGCTAGGACGTGTAAAATGGACCACTGGTACAAACTGTGGCCCATCTGCAGCTGGTTTGTGCATAATGGCTGTGCGAGAGGTGCAGTGTTTAGTATTCAGATGCTGTGCTTCTAAGATGCCAGGCTCATCAGGGGAGATTAAGATGTCAAAAACTGACAACCTAGACAATTAAAAGCTTCCAGTACTGGAGCCTGTGAAGTAAAAGAGAGGTGCAGATGGGGGGAGGAAAGGGAGGAGGAAGATTTAATGATTCCTTTAGGGAAATTAATTTCCATCATCACCTTTTGTATTTTTGCCAATTTCCGGTTGACAAATGCATGCACAAAAAGCAGAAATTTTCATAAATGTTTATGACAACATTCTTTTGAATGAAGTTAATCATATTAACCTCTTGTAGGCCGTAATAAAGGCTGTAAATCAATAACCCTTTGTAAGTCTGCAAGGTAACATAGCTGTGTCTGGCATGGGAGAAAGAGCATAATGCCTAATACACAGGAAGAGTCACAGCACTGCCTGGATCATCACAGCAGTGGTCCAACAAACGCTTGCAAAAGGTTTCCCCTTGAGACACATTTACAAGTTCCTTAAAATGAGGCCTGAGTGTCTACCACAAGTCTTACGAAACTGAAGTCTGTGCTAATTTTCCTTACTCCCATGAAGCTCCTCATGGTCTGACCGGTATTCCAGTGCTGACTTAAATGGAGGCAAGATATTACTGAAATACTTCCCTACAGATTCAGAGTGAAAGCTTTTTTCTCTTTCTTAGCATGTAGGATTTTTTGCCCAAGCGTATGTGCTTTTACTAGTCTAATGTCAGGTTGGAGCTGCATTTGCCGAGCAATTTAATCTGGGTTTTGCTGTTTGATTTGAGGTTGCTTTCCCGATGCCCTCAGAGGCCTGCAGATCCCCTCCAGATGTCTCAGGTCCTCCTCGTGGACCTCCCAGGAGGGTAGGCTCAACACCACGGTGCAGTTTTCCACAACATCTTTCTTTCACCCTCTGCTTGCAGCCTTTCCATTCTGTTCAAAGCACTGGAATACACCCAGGACCATCATCTCGCCCCACGGCAGTCCTCCAGCTGGCTGCTTAGGGCAACACCAGGGACACAGACCACCTGGGTTTCAGGCTCAGTGCCCCTGAAGAGTTACACGTTTTGTGCATAGCCGAAGGGGGCTTCAGTGAAGCCCTTGAAACGAAGAGCGTGCTCCACCCTGTGCACCAAGTTGTCTGAGGCTAAGGCTCTTTTCCTGGGGTGGGAGTGCAGGAGAAAGAAAGATTTGTGCTGCGGAAGCTGAAGAATTTTGGCTAAGCTGAAGTTGTTCTCCTGGTTCCCCTTCCTCCTGGTGAATTATTTAACCTTGTGGGCTGATGAAAAATTCTTCGCTTTGCTTCCATGTAACTACCAGTGGGGGCCTGACTCCCAATTTACACCAACATTACCAAATTCAAAAGTTAATTTCGGCCCTGCTTTTCTCCACTTCTCATAATTAAGAAAAGAGAAATAGTAGAACAAGGTTAAAATGTTTATCCAACAATAGTTACATTTCTCTGACAAATTTTGCCTTGAAGTAGCTATTGAAGTTAACTTTAAATGCAGTGATACCCATTGCAAATAATATGTAGGAAAAATACCCCTTGTCTGGGGTCTGGAAAAAGATTGTATCCTTGTTATCCATGTACTTATTTTAAAACCACTACCCTCTAAAATGCCAAAGTCCATTTTCTGAGACAGGGAATTCTCAAACAGAAGAGAAAAATTATTAAGGACGAGGGATTCTGCACTGGAAATTACTAACTTCTCATTAATGCTGCCTAGTGAACCTGCATGGGTCACATTGTGTGGACTACATCTGTTGTATTATTATTATTGTTGTTGTTGTTGTTGTTGTTATTGTTGTTGCTGTTGTTGTTATTATTAATAATAATAATATTGTTTCCTGGTCTAGGTTAGGCTCACCTAGCTGGGTGACAGGACAAAATCAGGCACATGTATGCCCTCTTTGACTCATGGTGTTGGTTTGTACAAGGAGCAAAGCCTAGTGTGGGGGCTGGGTCTCCAGGAGATCCCCGGGGGGTGGAATCAGTGGGAGAGAATCACAGAGTGCGTTGGAGTAAGCATTAGTGAAGCCAGGTACAGGTTTTGGTGCTAACCGCTACGCTTAGAAAATGAGAATTACTGCTAGAAAGAACTTACAGTCTGGAAGACAAGGTGTATCATCAAGGTGGTGGAATTTGAGGTAGTATAAAAGTTTGTTTATTGGATGATATTTATGAAACGGTTCTATAGATGTGGTAAGCTAAATGGTGGCAGGACAAGCAAGGATTTCACTGAATTGCCACAGTTGAGAGTAAATGGTATTCTGAAAGCAAATATTTATAAAATGAAAAGGAAATTATTAAAAAGAACAAGTTTAAATTCGTAATTCCCCTACACACGTAAACTTTGTTGAATGGAGCAGAACATAGCTACATACTGTCAACAGTTAAATCCTAGTCCTGGAAGAAGTAGGTCACTGCATTTTTAAGTATGGACTCCTTCCCCAAAATATGAGTGGATTAGCTGATTTAAGAACAAGCATTACCCTTTCATTCAAGTCACAAGCCTGCAAGGGATCTGTGTGTACTTGGCTGATGCAGTGTCACAGCCATGTAAGTTACATGCTTTGACTTCCACTGGCTCTGCTGACGTACAGATGGAAAGTAAGAGCTTGCAATGTGTCAGAGAGTGAGGGAAAGGACATTACAAGGGAAGATTGACGTGGAAATGTTGGTGGGTGGCTTGCTAGCTTGCTTGTAGGAAGGCCTCAGCCCCATAGGAATCTTCATAGCAGCTGCGCAGAAAACAAGGGGAGAAAAATTGCAAGTGGCATTAAAGCTCTGGTACTAACAAAAGAAAAAAGCCAGCTTCTCAGTATCAGCCCGCCAACCTCAATGTACCACGCACATTGCCCTGCCTTGGCTGCCTCAGACCAGGTACCATGGGGGGAAGCAAGGCCAAAGGCCAATGGCACACACCTTTTATTTGCGACAAGTTTTGACTTTTTTGTCATGGTGTATGTGCAGTTTTTCAAAGACACTCATTCACTGAATGTGTTCATGCAAGAACATGCTTTGCTAACGTGTCCCACTTCCTAAAGGTGTTTCAGTGTCCAGGTAAGGTATCAGAAGTTGTTCCACGCACCTTGTGTGGTCACTGAAGGTAAGTCAGGGAGCAGCTGAAGTAGGTGAGGCTGAACTATCTGCCAGCCTCCTCCCTTCTGGCTGTGTCCCACCATTTCACTGGAGAAAGGCTCAGATTTTCCTGTCCTGCACAGGTGAGTTCTGTATTCCTGCTTTTCTGTGGCTCAATCTTAACAAACAAACTGGATACCACAGAGTGATCTCAAAGCCTATCTTTCCCAAATGGACATTTTTCTCCAGCCTGGTAAGCTGAACAAGGTGCTGTACAGCCATTGCACTGATGAGCTGCGTGACCAGCACTAAACATGCCTGGTGAAGGAGCTGCTTCTCTTAACACGTGGTTCATGTTTCCAGTCTCAAGGGCCATGTACCTAAGTCATGTGAACATAATTGTACTACAGCTCTTAACTGTGGCACGTAAATCCCCTTTTTAGGGTCAAACCTTAGGAGTTTGTGTGATTGACTTACAAAGATAGTTACGATCTCAATAGACTATTGAAAGTTTTAAACCAAGACTTAGGAGCCTAAGTTGTTTAGATGCCCCTGACAATGTTACCAGCAAATGTCTCTGTTAAAGTCTGTAGAACCTGTCAAACCAACACAAGTTGGAAATCAGACCAGAAACACAAACATTCAGTGGATTCTCATTTTATACTTCCTCCCTTGTACTATCTTACATTTTACTTCCCTAAGAAGAAAAATATCAAAGAAAACTTACTTGTGGCAGTTGTTAAAGAACTGTCGTGGTTTGGACTGGGTTGGCCCAAACAGGCAGAGCGACAGAGTTCCACTCTCTTGCAGAGCAGGAGAGAGAGAAAAAAAGAGACTAGTTTAGTAGGAACTAAATTACTTTAATGAAATATAAAGAATAAAATAATAAAAAGAAAATAATGAAATATATACAAAACTGTATGAAGTTCCCAGGATGACAATCATGTCATCAGCAGGCACTGGGGAAGTCCCAGACTGGACTCAGTGACGGATGGGAACTGGATTCCAGATCTGAATTCAGGAGCCCATGGATCAGGATCAAAGGCAGACAAACAGACAGAGTCCTCCTTGGATGCCAGCCACTGAAGAGAGCTGAGCCTTTTATCTCTCAACTTTTATACTGAGCATGATGCAGATGGGATGGAATACCCTGTGGGTCAGTTTGGAGTCACCTGACCTGTTCGCTCCTCCCCACAGGTTGGACCCCTCTCTGTTTTTCCGCTTCCAACCCTCCAACAGAGCAAATAACAAAGTTGTCTGGCCTTGGGTGATATAGTAATAATTATAAACAAGAACCTCTCTGCATACCATGCCTTTGCATCAACTATAAACATTGGTCTGATCACTCTGAGAGCGAACATTTTCTGCACAACATGCTGTTAATTTCAACAGTTAGAAGAGGCCTAGTTAGAGAGTAGTTACTGAATAAAATTCAGCCTGTTTTACCTCAAACCAGGACAACAAATACAATTTTTTTCAGTTTTTTACACTGCAATGGCACTCATTGTATCTTCTTCTCATCAGCTTCTCACAGCTGTACCTGAATGTTGAGCACGAACTCAGGCAGTTACAGTCTCCACACTGACTTATTATAGTCAAGTTGATATTGCCAGGCCTAGAAAAAAATTGAAGTTTTCATTGCAAAGAAATATCTTTAGTATAACATCACTTCGCTATGTCAGCTTAGGTGCAGTTCCACTTGAAGTGTCAATTTTAATGGGCATCAGGTGCCCTTTAAATTTTGGAAAAGGAGAAGGAGAAGGAGAAGGAGAAGGAGAAGGAGAAGGAGAAGGAGAAGGAGAAGNAAGAAAAGAAAAGAAAAGAAAAGAAAAGAAAAGAAAAGAAAAGAAAAGAACCTGGGCTGGCAGTCTGAACCTTTTACATTGCATCTTGCTGGCTAGCCACATTGACTAAACATTTTTGTCTCCTGACAAAGGAAGCCTTCTTCACAGCTTCTCTTCAAACATGCAACCACTGCACGCCTCTCTCCAGATTGGAGCTGTATGTGTGCAGTTGTCCATACCTCCACAGCTCCTAGAAAATGAGGCATTTTTTCATTTTCAGGAAGCAGGAGCCAGTAACTGGAAGGAATGCAAAAACCTTTATAAGAAGCTGAATTTCCTAACCCCCAAATTTCCAAACCTGGCATGCAGTAAAGGCTGTGCAGCCAGAACTGGTTCTGCTGTCAGGTTAAAGCACACAGATTTTGCTCAGTGTTTTGCATTAATGAACAGGGATTAATTTTACTGAGGAAAGTATTAGCGGTATTTAGAGATCTCGTGGGAGCAGTCATGTACTGTTTTTGGCAGAATTCCTTCATCATCTAGTTAATAACTTTATTTTCCTCCACTGTTGACCCAGAGATATCTTTGAGGAGAGGTGGATGATGAAATTAATTTTTCTTCTAATCTGTGATTAAACATGACAATGACTTACTTGGACTGATACACATATTATAAGACCTGTTTCAAGGGAAGAGGCCACAGGAAGGGATGGAATATCTTTCAGTGGCAAAGCTTTTCCTTACGTGTTTATGGTGAAACAAATTTCTCATTGTGGTCAGTGGTCACCGCAGGCTTTTACTCGAAACTGAATGTTAGCTTCAGGACTGAGTTTAATCAATAAACTAATTTGTCAAAGTAGTAAATCACAATTAGTCCTCCTAAGTAGATTTCAGTAGTTTTCTGGAGTTAGTACAACTTAGTGTAAGGGACTTCATGAAGCTACATGACAATAGGACTGTTGTCTTCTATGTTCAGTCTTTATTTTGAGATTGTCAGATGCCAAGTTTGAAAGTGATGTGGATTCTGCTCTGTCTGAAGAAGAAACAAAACCAATAGCCACTGGACACATTTTTTTTATGTGTTCTAAATCTGCAAAATGTCCTTTGGATGGTAAAAAAGCATTAGTAACTAGGATCTTTTTACTTCTCTATATATACCAAAAAATCCCTACACATCTGAAATACTAAGCAGGGCATTTTGCACAAAGCCAATAGTAGCAGTTCCATCTGTTTCCCAGAGCTTACGCTGAAAATTCATGTTAACTGAAGTGACTGAGTGCAGAGATCCAGGTGACTCTGATCCTGCCTTTGCTTGGAAGAAGTGGCTGAATGCAGAAAGTTCTACTTTGGATAGACAGACACTGTTGGCCTGTCAGACACACTCATCCAATAAATTTGTCATAAGGAAGCATCATAAAGGCGCTTCTTGGGCAATTCTTGACTAATTGTTATTTTTTATTTTGAAATACTGAATCTATTGTATTTGTACCCTTTTTCTTTGCAATACAGAGAACTGAAAGGATGCTATAAAATTTGTCCACTATGTTATAATTTAACAGTTTTCTGGTTAGTTTTTGAAGGCTTAGCCCTACAAATACATATTCGTTGTCATAGAACTTGTAATGCAGAAAAAAAAAGACAGTTTGGAAGTAACATACATGACTGATAGGATTTTAATAACCCTCCAACATCCTCTCTGCTTAGCATTAATGATTGATTACTTTCCTTTCAATGATGATTCGGCTTCTGTAAGTCAACACATGAGTCACCTAAACATTCAGAATTAATCCTCCCCAAATACCCAAAACTTTCCAAATCTGAAATGAAACAAATCTCAAAAATTTCCATGATTTCTGAAAGAATGATTAAAAGTCTTTTATTGAGATTAATTAATAAATTTATTAATCTTTGTGAACTTTAAAAACATGAAGTTCCTTTCCAAAACCTTTGTAATAAGTATTTTTGTTTGTTTGTTTGTTTGTTTCAGAAGTAAAATTTTTATTTTATTTCACAGATGTTTTCTCTTGTGTTCCTCAACATAATATTTTCTGTCTGGAAAGATTAATATGAGTTTTTTTGTGTTATATTACTAGGCCTTTTCACTGCACTTTCTTACAGATAAGATCAGATCAGAATAAACAAATCACGTTAATTAAAACAAGACAAAGGATATGCAGAAAAGGTAAAATGAGTTGCTGATAATTTCTTAAAATATATCTCATTTTTGTTTACAAATTTTTGGCCAACATATCCTGAGATAGACACACGGTATTCTTAAAGTTGTCACAATACTCAGTTAGAGAAAACATTGGTACAGGTATATATATGATTAATGTCATGTTTCATTTAAATCCTGTTCCATTCTCTGCTTCCAGATTGTGTAACTGTTGTAAGTTTTTTGAAAGCAAAACAATGACTAGTGATTCACAACACAATTTATTGGATGAACTCTGTATTAACCATAGCAATTTACAACCTAGAAAGATTTTGGGAACCACACTAGGGCGTGGTGAATATTCAGCAGACGAAAGGCTAGGTGAATCAAGTTTGGTTGTTGCACTTGTGAAAATGCTAAAACTACTTATTTTAATATATATCAGCTCTTACAACAAAACTGGAGTGCAGGAGGCAGCTTGTGAAAAGCAGAAGTATTTCAGGCATAGGGAAAAAATGTGTTCAAATACAGATGCTTTGCACGGTCTCATTCACATGACTGAGCAACCCCTGTTGATGGCAGCTGGTTTCATCCCAGAATTGGCCGTTACCCTCAGGCAAGGGCCTGAGCACAACAACATTTTCTGCTGGAGCACCTCTGGGCACATGCTTATCCCCACAACAGCTGGTCTTTTGAGGGAACATCTTTTGTAGCTTCTTTGTTCATTTTATAACAGTATAGAACATTTGGCCAGCATAAGAATCTGCACTACACTAAGTAGAATAAAGGTCCACCTACCCATTGTTCTGTCTCCACTTTGGTAAGTTTAAAATGCTTAAAATGGAAATAAAATGTGATTCTTTTCCTGTTACTTATGCCCAACTGTCAGCAAGAAGAATTTAGTGAGGGGACATGTTGCAAGAGCTGCCAAGGTGCAATCTATTACTCAGTCTATGCAAACTCTTCTACAGCTCATAGCATTTTGGCAGAGAAAAAAAATCAGAAAAGGGGCAAAATACACTGCTGCTCCCTTTTCAGGTACCATACATTTTCCATAAAGCCCTTTCCCTTCCAGAATTTCCTAGAAACCCTGTTAACTGGAGCAGCATTCAATACTTTTGCTCTTCTGTACGTTGCTCTTCATTTGCTGAGCAGCTCTCACTTTCTCCCAGTGTTTGCATCCTACTTAAGAAGATGCAGGGCACCTTAGGCCATGGTTTTAAAAGCAATATGGAAAAGGCTTAGGATGCCCATTGAAATGAGCAGGACAGTACCAACTGTTGTGTTTGATTTATTTCTAACGGAGCACATTTCATCATACGTTTCTATGAAGAAGAGGACAGTCATGACGACAGAGCCTACTTAAATCTGTTCTGAGTGTATTTTACAATAGGGACATGGCTGAAAATATTTTTTAAAATTAAGATTAGCCAGAGCATCTACTTATGTTCAGAACATTGCTCCAAGAATAAATAACAACTGGGGAGAAACAGCTTCTGCTCCTTAGACTGTGACAAGGAAACAAATGTTCACTGCAAGAAGTCAAGCCACCTCACTGTGCTTTCTGTTTTCTCACTATCTTCCCTTCAGTCATGCAGAATTTTGTGATGTCACTCAAATAATGTTACCAACATCAAAACAAACAACGACAATTTCCTTATCTGATAATCATGGCTTTTCTCATTCCCCGCTGTGTGCATTTCTTAAATAACCGGTGTCATTGACATCAGCAGCTACCAGTACACGTTGTCTCATTTGCACACCACATAAAACAGAGCTGGTAAGAAATGTTCCCAGTAACTAGGAGGCTATTCATCATCAATTAACAACATACTTTAAGTAGTTTCTTAGCAACATCATTTACTTTAAGCATACACCCCTAAGGGATGTGTTCTGTGTTGTCAGACAAAGAACAAATGAGGGCAGCTGTTGATCCCTACCCTGTTGGGTGCTGAGTTACAACATACAAGAATAACTGTGTCAAAATGACATTTGGGCTCAAAATGCTTACAGTGCCAGATGTTTCCTTCAAGAATTAAATGTCCCTCCCATTCCCCCAGTAGGATTCACATCTTAAAGTATATTTAATGAAGGAATTTCAATAGAAAATTGCCAAAATGTCAGGCAAATCTCCAGTCTTGAGGTTATAGAAACATGGTAAAACTCTAATACCTGCTGAAGAAGAGAATGGAGACCCAAGTGGTCCCTGAAGCTAGATGAAAGCATTTAGTCAGAGTATTTTTAGGGAAAATACAGAAACAAGACCTTCAAAAGGTTTTAAGAGGCCACACAGTTCTAAAAAATTTCAGTTTTAGAGTACACATAGTTCTAGAGCATAACTGTTTGCATGACAAAGTTTTTAATGCTTCACATTATTCTGCATCTAGTATTTGCATTTTCATCCATTTCTTATGCAATTGCATGGACAATCACATTCCCTTTTTTTCCAGGTATTGTTCTATAGGTTTGAAGAATATGGCACCTGACGAGATACATCTGAGGGTCCTGAGGGAACTGGAGGATGAAATTGCTGAGCCACTAGCCATCATATTTGAGAAGTCATGGCAGTCCACTGAAGTTCCCATTGACTGGAAATGGGAAAGCATAACTCCCATTTTCAAAAAGGGAAAAAGGAAAACACGAGGAATTACAGGCCGGTCAGTCTCAACTTTGTGCCCAGAAATATCAAAGAGCAGATCATCCTGGAAACTACACTAAGGCACATGCAATATAAGGAGGTGACTGGTGATAGCCAACATGGCTTCACCAAGGGCAAATAGTGTCTGACAAATTTGGTGGCCTACAATGGGGTTACAGCCTTGGTGGATAAGGGAAGAGCAACTGGCATCATCTACCTGGACTTGTACAAAGAATTTGGCACTGTTCCACATGGTATTCTTGTCTGTAGATTGGAGAGACGTGGATTTGATGGATGGACCACTCAGTGAATAAGGAAGTGGCCAGATGGTTACACTCAAAGAGTTGTGATCAAAGGTTCGATGTTGAAGTGGAGACCAGTGACAAGTGGCATTCCTCAGGGGTTGGTATTGGGCCTGGTGCTGTTTAATATCTTTGTTAGTGACATGGACAGTAGGACTGAGTGCAACCTCAGCAAGTTTGCCAATGGCACCAAGCTATGTGGTGCAGTCAATACGCTGGGGGGAAGGGAGGCCATCTGGAGGGACTTGGACAGGCTTGAGAGGTGGAGCCGTGCAAACATCATGAAGTTCAACAAGGCCAAGTGCAAGATCCTGCACATGGGTCATGGCAATCCCAAGCAAAAATACAGGCTGGGTGGAGAATGAATTGAGAGCAGCTCTGAGGAGAAGGACTTGGGGGTGTTAGCTGATGAGAAGCTCAATGTAAGCCAACAATGCACGCTTGCAGCATAGAAGGCCAACTGCATCCTGGGCTGCATCAAAAGCAACTTGGCCAGAAGGGAAGTGATTCTACCCCTCTACTCTGCTCTTGTGAGACCCTACCTGTAGTACTGCATCCAGCTCTGGAGCCCCCAACATAAGAAAGACACGGAGCTGTTGGAGTGAGTCCACGGGAGGGTCACAAAGATGATCAGGGGGCTGGAGCACCTCTCCTATGAGGACAGGCTGAGACAGTTGGGGTTGTTCAGCCTGGAGAAGAGAAGGCTCTGGGCACACCTTATAGCAGCCTTCCAGTATTTAAAGGGGGCCTCCAGGAAAGATGGGGTGAGAATCTTTATCAGGGAGTGTAGTGATAGGAGAAGCAGAAATGGTTTTAAACTGAAAGGGAGTAGATTTAGGTTAGATATTAGGAAGAAATTCATTACTGTCAGGGTGGTGAGACACTGGAACAGGTTGCCCAGAGAAGTTGTAGATGGAAGTGTCCCTGGAAGCGTTCAAGGCCAGGCTGGAGTAGGCTTTGAGTATATATATTCCCTGTGTTGCATGATAGAGTTGGCTGTTCTAGGTGCAATGCTTTACCTACTATTGAACTGACTAAATTCAAGATGTTCTTTAGGGTCCTTTCCAATTCTAACCATTCCATGGTTCTGTATGCTAGCTGATGATTTTTTGCAGTCTTTAGAACCACTGTAACAGACAGAAATTACACGGATTTTCAGAGTGTTATTTTAAGGGAAAGTTGTTATGTGCTGCCAAGGCATGAAATAGTCTTCAGTTAAATAAAATATTCATTTCAGCTAGTTGATGTTATTTGTTATATGCTTAATCAGAGGGTGTTACTCATCTCTGACCACTGATGCTTGTTGTATCTGCCAGGTTTTCTGGGCTCATTTACAGGTGTCAGCAATGTTAAGCCTCATTCCCAACATTTCTTAAAATAGCAGTAGTTGTTTGGGCATTATTTTTCTTAAGTTTCATCTGTCCCTTTGCATGAATGCTAAAAGGTAACCATCAAATGGTAATGAAAATGAGCTAGCTTTATACGAGTTCAAAACTAAGAATCATGAATCAACAATTTGGTTCTCACAGGTGAATTCATTTTTCTAGAAGCACTTCTGTTAAAAAAAAAAGTACAATATAATTTTGTACAAAAACTGTACAGTACAATGCAATTTCATTTTTAAAAAGTACAATACAATTCAGTTTAAAGCTCTATTCTTGTTTCCATTCTTGTCAAGTAGGTACTCTGACCAGGGTAGAAAACTGAAATTGAAAAACAAATATGAAGGAGACCACAGCCAACAACTACCTTGGTTTCTTTTATCTTTGCACTTTCTGGGCTAGTCCCAGGCCCTTGAGTGTCCCCACAGACCTCACTCTCCTTGCTGGCCTCCCCAGAACAGTCATGCCTGATTAAACACAGGGAGGCACCTTGGACTTTCGTATCTAAACCTACTTACGGAAGTGTTCTCCTTCTGACTACAGGGCTTGAAGTCAGCAGCTGGCCTGCATAACTATTTTCCAATAGTTTTTTTTCATTGAAAAGTTACCAGTTTTTTAGTTTCTTCTTCTTTCTGAAATCCTAGAACAAGCAGGGGGGTTGGAGCTAGATGATATTTAAGGTCCCTTCTGACTGCAACCATTCCATGATTCTCCAATTCTGTGTCTCTTCCTTCCCTCTACCACAGCCAGAAACATAACAATGTAGATGTCAAAGGCACAGCAAAAAGTTTGAGGAAAAGAACAGTTCAGGAACCTAGTTTCATTGGCCATGCAAGTGTATCTACCCCATAGCTAGCCTTCAAAAAGGGTTATGGATAGACCAGATTGAAAGCGCAAAATGAAATCAGTCAGGAAAAAATCTTACATGGCACTTTCCTCATTGGGTCTTCTGCTGCACCTCTGCGTAGCTAGATACCACTGCTCTTTTAAAGCAATTAGGGCCAAAATAGGAAGGAAGGAAGGAAAGAAGGAAGGAAGGAAGGAAGGAA
>VZSF01008870.1:498593-651965 GCA_013398295.1 Chionis minor | reverse complement strand
GAGGGAGGGAGGAAGGAATTACAGTTTGAAGATTCTTTTTTATTCAGTACAAATATAGGATAATGTTTTGAAGGGGCAGACAGAACATAAGATTTACTGTGCCAGCTTCACCTCCCTCATTGACTTGAAACACAACAAATTCTGAAAATATGCAAACTTTTCATATCATTTATGCTAATGGGATAAATAACCATCAATTATGCTCAAGCAATTTTTTTTTTTCTTTGACAGCTACTGCATTTCAGTTACTTTTGAAGATCTGTGATACCATCCCCAGACTGGTACTCAGTAAAGGACCAAGCCAGAAACTCAGTGACAGTCTGAGAACCAGAGGACATTTTGTGCAGTAATTGATATTCTCTCAGGTTTGTTAATGCAAATCTGAGCAGTTTAGCCCTCATTTCAGTCACTTTTCTTCAGACTGTTGAGAACACATACAATAAAACTTTAACTTTGTTTGGGTAACAGCACTTGGCAGGAGAGGTTTGAAAGTGTGCTCACATGGGGAAACACGTTACGAATTTATGTGCTTACTTTTCATTTCTTTAAGGATATACTTTTTTTGCACAAGAGTTTTTTGAGAGTTAATAACTGCTGTCCTCCTTCAAGATGAAGACCTCTATGGAACCACTAAATACTAAGTATTTCTGATTTTCACAAACTGAAGTAAGCTTACCAAGATTTGAGTAGCCATTTGGGAAAAAAGAAAAAGGATTTGAGTGTTACTATAGACTGCAGAAATACCTGTTTGCATTTTAGTTAAGGCAAACCGTTCCACTAAAACAAATAGTTTAAAAGACTCTTTAAAAAGTCAAGCATATTAACACCAGACAGAAAAGTTATCGGAATATTCCTAAAAAAATCTTGTAGGGTTCTTGTGGCTTGAAATACAAAATTAATCTCTGTGATTTGGCAAAGATTGCACAGTGGAATTACCCCTTTTTCTGTGCATGGATGTTGGCATTATTTCAAGTGACTCACACAATGTTAGCAAGCATCAGCACACGAAATATTTCACTCCTCAGTTTATTTGATAATCATTGCTTTAGTCCCTTCCCAATGGCCTTCTCTTTTTTAATCCACTCCCCCTGTTCCGCTTTTCTGCCAGTTGAGAACAATTCTGGAACTTGCCACAGAATTATTTTTTTCTTTCCAGGTAAAGTGTAGAGTCATGATTTACTCAATTCTGTCACTGGACAACGAAGGGGAAAAAAAGGTAAAAGAATTCAGTATTCTTGCATTTTGTTTATGTTCTTTACTCTCTTCTTACAACTCATCAAATTTTATTTTGACCCAAAAACCCCTCTGTTAAATAAAGCTTCTTCCAAACAATGTCTTCTAAACATTGTCTTTCAAGAACATCAAGTTAAAAATGGTAATTTCTTTTTATGAAGAGATGGAGTTATCCATATCCCCACAAGTTCAGTTTACAAAACAGTTCTATTTCCTAAGGAGTGAAAGAAAAAAACTTTCAACAGTCTGAAGAAAACTGATCATGTTCTTTGATTTATGAATCATTTCAGAAAGTCATGAGCTTTTGAAATTCTGATTTCTGCCTCTCATTTTGGATTTGTATTCCTTCCAAAGTGAATCTATATCTCCCATAATTTAATAATCCAGAAGTCTCCGTATTCTATGCATTTAAAGTTTTAGAGGCTGTAGAGCATACCCCCAAGAGACAGAAGTCAGCATAGCTCCAGAAATGTAATTCAAGCTCTATTGATTTATACCTGCTGAGGATATGCTGGTGAATGAGATAGAAAAAGGAAATATACTCATTGAAAGACAGAAAAATCCTGTTAAGAAACCAGTTGAAGTTGGTCCTTGCCAACAAAGTCCTTCTCTCTTGCATTCATAGAATCACAGACAAGTATTTAAAAGACAAACAAAATACCGCCTGAGGGTATTAGAACCTTTGTCTTACCCTCAAGCTGCCATGTATATTTTAAAACATTTTTTAAATGATCGTTTCTGCCATGTGCCTGATTAGCATGTTTGTGCTTGATTAGAAACATCTTAAAGGGTTTATTTTCAGAAAGCTAATCTTACAGCTTTTGTCCCCCTCATAAAAAAATCAAAAGATGTTCTAAGGGCATCTCTAGATTCAAAATCTGCCTTCAGAAAATCTTGGCCAATCATCTTTAATTATGATCATAACCATCAAGAAACAGGAGTTTGTTGGCTCTATTCTCTTGCCATCTTCACCCGTTTTGTGCCCCTGAGCTTAAGAATTACAAGGTCACAGAAACGGAATTTGGCAGTCTCCCTCTTTGCCACCAAAGGAAGGGATTTCCTAACTGCTTTAGACCTTCAGCTTCCATGGACAATGCACCCCATCAGCTAACTGAGGGAGGCCACATTCAACATTGCCTTGCTCTGTTCACAGTAGCTGCTGTGCCTGATGAATGCATGTGAGAAAGGGTATTAGCAAGAAAAGACTCAGAAAATAAGTAGGGACTTTTCCTCAAGGCCAATCTCCTGCTCCAGGAAACTTCATGAAGGTAGAGAAGGAATGAAAAATGTGTCAATACAGAGGCCTAATAGAGCATGTGAAGAGAAAGCATAAGGCATTTCACATATTAAAGATGTGTGAAGAAAGAGAAGCACCAAGAAAGGCTGAATACAGTACTGAGCCTCCCTCTCAGATAAATACATATTTGTTTCATAAGCTATCCTCGAGACAGTGAATATAAAGGTGAAGACAACATGACAAAGCATCCCAGTGGTGGGAAAAAAGAAGCTCATCTGGTTTGGTGTGAATCGAATTGGGATTGAAGCAGTTTAATTTATGGCACGTATTTATCTGATAATCAGTGAACTGTACATCCAGGACCAATATCAGCACCAGAACAAATATAAGCTGTGACTTACATGTGCACTAGGAAAGGCAGTAGAGTGTATGTTGCTGTGCTCGTGCCCTGAAATACAGCACCTGTTTGACAACAGGGAAAACTTCAGGATGCCCTGAAGTAAGATCTTGCTCCCTGGTGCTGTGCTTTGACTTCTTTCCACATGCCGTTCTCTGCTGGGTTTCTTCTGGCTGCCTCACACATTTTTCTCAGAAACAAGGAAACAGCATCTGAAAGCTGCTTAGCATGTGGGAACAGAAGAGACAGCAGTGACAGAATATGGGGGTGGAGTATGGTTCCCTAAAAATAGGTGTCCAGGGGCTATTGAAATGTTCAAAATTATCTGGCTGCCACTGCAGAGTGCCATGAATCTCTTCTAGGACATATAATCTAGGAAGGCGTTGTGTCATATCTGACAGTCCATAAGGATTTCTTTCCCAAATGTCACTGGATTCCTTATGATTAGGTGACAGCACCATACCCAATTCAGCATAGGCATTGGATACTCACTCAGCTTTCCCTAAAGTCAGTGCTTATACTTGGTGATTATGGGAAGAAACTTCCTAGTAATGCTAAAGTGAAGAGAATGGGTTTACTCTGATTTGAAATAACATACGACAAAAAGTCAAAATAAGACCTAAGATACAGTACATGCCTTACGCTGTTAGAAACATAGCAATATAATTTCATTTGGGATTCAAATTACTCTGGGGAAGAGGGAGAAATTGGCAAAACCTATTCAGTATTACTGGAAGCATTGTAGCTTCAAGGGCCCTTTCCTTCCCTTCCACGCTGTAAAGTAAGAGTTCCCATTGGCTGATGTTCCCAACATCTTGGCTTAAGCAGTAATTGCTCCTGCTTACAATACACCTTCCTTATCCTGATTTAATATCCCTATTTGATACTAGGATATTTGATCTAAGCGGGCCAAATCCTCAATGATGTAAACTGACTGAGTTACCAAAAAAGTTAGTCTACCCCAACTTTGGCAGCTAAAGATCTAAGCTGGACACCTGTAATACTTTTAAAGTTGGTTCAAAGGAAAAAGCACGTCCAGAAATAACTCATCTTATCTTAAAATAGTTGGCCAAGACAGATCAAGTGAACCATCTCGGAGGTGCCTGTTTTTCTCTAATAACTGTAAAAAAAAGCCTGCTGTGACTAGCTCAGGCTTAGCCATCTAACTTTGACACCTCTAGGGTAGATGAGATGCCATCTGCCCTCACTGACTTTGTGGCCTCTAACACTGTCAATGAACATCAAAGAGGCAATGCTGCAGAAATCAGATTGTGCAGAAAAAAGAAGTGCCAGGTTTGGATCCCTCATCCTGGTTACCAGAATCGTGAACAATACCACAGGCCCACAGCCTTTGTTTTGTTGGACGTAATTCTGTTTTGCAAGCAGAGTTTCTGTGAATTGTCACTCATTTTCACCTTTCTTTTTTCTTCCTCAAAACTTGAGGTGTCGCACAAAAGTTTCCTTCTAACACTCCAGGTTTACAGCGTTGTGAAAGGAGAGGTAACCACTGCCCAGCTTTCAGTGCGGTTTGTGTCTTAGTTCCAGGTAGCGTACACACCTCATCCACAAGGGAGTATTTATTCTCAGCCTCTTGTTATGCTAGTCCTGAAGAAAAGTATCTCTTATGCTTCCTTAGCCCTGGGGATTTAGCTCTGGTGTTCCAGCCTTTAAAAAGGCCAGAGAGCAGATCATTCTCAAAAGCAGGATTTCTTAGTTCCTATTCCCACAAGGTGCAGAAGGCTTATTTACCACTTCAGTTTCTCAGTAGAAAAACTGCAAAAGCAGTGAGGAGCTGACTTTACCCCATGAGCATTAGACTAGGATAGAATAGCAATACAGAGACGACTACACGGAAAGCCAAGCATGTGGCATTGACATTTCTTAATTCTCTCAGTGACAATCTACATTGGTTTTGTCTGTATGAGGTATTCACATTCCCAGAGTCTGCTTTGTTTATGAAAAAAACCCCCAAGATTTACTGTAAATAAAAAGCAAGGCATAACTTTTTCAGTGAAATATTTAAATCAATGAAGTGTATTAGAAGAAAAACTTCATGGGATTTTGGCATAATTCCACAGGTTATTATTGCTTTGAAATGACGTAAAAAAAGAGACTATCATAGAAGTGACAAAGTCTCATTCCATAAGAATCCCATGCCAAATTACAGAGACTCAGCAGAGAGACTACTGCCACAAAACATTGATTTAACAATAAATCCACATCTTAGTACCTAGACAAGCGGAGGCTTTCAGGCCTCATACAGACTTTAGCCCAGCTATGCACCCACTGGAAGGAAATCCCTGCAGGACTGAAGAAGCAGGGTGAGGTTGAAGAGGACCTAGGCGTATTTCAGGATCTCCAAATCTGGCTTCCCTTTGCAGAGGCTTCTGCTGCTCTGGGGACTCTCCACCGCTGTGCAGAAGGGGCTAAATCCTCTCTGTGACATCTGCCCCCTTTGGAGAGCATGCAGAGGGAGCAAACACTGCAAGGGCGGACAAAAGTTGAGCATCTGCACCCCCCAGTGAAAGACAGACACTCTACTACAGAGGACAGAGTGTAAGGGAAATTAGGAAGAAGTGGTTACTGTACAATGACTTTCTGCAGCTTGGAGACAGCATGGTATTAAACAGACCTTCAGCTTGTTCGAATTACACCTGCAAGAGTACCCTAGAACTGCTCTTATGCGTACCAAGAGATGGCTTAGACCTAAAGCAGTTTATATACACATTAGGAAGGAACACTTAGAAAGTTGTCTCAGTGAGGGCATATGTGTTGTATGCTCAACTCTGAATTTGATTTAAGGTACCCACAAAAGACTTTGAATCAAAGGTAGCTCTGTGAGTGACAGCTTGGAAGATAATTTTTACATTTCCATCTCTTGATTGTTAGGAAGTTAATGTTAAATGGTAAAGTTTATAGTTTTCACAACTGTAATTGTGTTAATGATGGGTTTGTGTGTGTAAGTTCAGGCTTAGTATGATTGATATTGTAAATAAATTTGTTTAACATTCACTAAATTGCAGGTTTTACTTGCCAAGTCTATCAAGAAAATAAAAGAGATAAGTTACTTCCCTAAATTACAGTCTACAATCTGATTAAATTAAAATTTGAGAGCTTTGATTCCCATCAGTGTTTAGTAAATATTTTGAGACTTTTTTTTCTTCTTTTGCTTGTTTCTTTATGGAAATACCTTAGAGACAGACAGTGAGAAAAAACCTGGCCACTGAATTCAGCATCACCCATCAGAAAATATTTTGGAGGTTTGGTGCAATCTATTGAAAATGCTATTCTCCCAAAAGAAAGCTAAAATTAAATGAAAATAACAATTTTTCACTTCTTTGGGGTGATAGCAGAACAGATAACCTCATAAATGTGGATTTGTCTGAGCGCGGGGAGCACTTGTTCCCGTCTATACATGTAATCTGTAAATGTGAATCTTTGGCTCCCCACCTGCTGCTTACCTGCTCAGACAAATTAGGAAAGTCTCAAGGCTGAAGAACTCCATGTCCTAAAGCCTTCTTGGTGGCAGGGACTGTCCTGGTAACCTGGTAGTCTTTAGGTACATCGCTGCCATTTAACAGGAGACCTTTGCTCTACTGCAGTCTCCTTCCAGGAGCAAGCAGGGCACTGTAGCCATATCTGTAAGATCTCTGTTAGCCACAGCCCAGCGTGGATTTCAGTACAACAGTACCTGCAGGAGGACGATCTGATTTAAGGTTCAACCCTGTGCACAAGTTTGTGTGGCATGTGGGTTGCTCATGTCTCAGAACAAATCAAGTCATTGTCTAGGTACTAAAGGAGGATCAGGACACGTAGATTCAAACCTAAGAAAAAAAACCCCACATATATCTGCAGACCATCCTTCCACTAACATATCTTGAAGTATGATGTGTGTCAAGATTTCCAGCACTGTGAGGAGGGAGAAAAGATAGTAAATAGTCTTTTTACCCCTTGCTTGTCAGTCTTAACTGTCAAGGTGGGAATATGGTCAAAAGGCCTTTGATTCATGGTACCCTCCATTCTCCCAGGAGAGGGATTTTTTTAATGGATCAGTTTGCTGTCGGTGATGATTTTCCCAGTAACCACCAGGAACAACGTTGCAGAAAGAGACTTTGTCCCAGGTCTTTGCTCCTGTCCATGCGTTGATGGATTTTCCCAGCCACGTATTTCAAGCTGCTCCTTAGATCATACTCTGGATGTTATGGCTGTCTGCTATTCAGATATTTGTACATCCGAGCTCCCCTCATTCTCTTGCCCTTGATGTGCGTTACACTCTGCTCTCTCTCCTTTCCTACTCACTGACACATTCCCCCAGTCCAGCACTGGCCAGGCAGTTTGGTCCCCGCAGCAGAATTTCTTTGGGTGATCGAGCTGAGACTGATCCTCTGCAGTGACTCTACCCTATGCTGAATTATTTCTTGCTCTAACTACCCTTCTTTTGCCTCCCTCCATACTACTGCAACAGTGCTAGTCAGAATTCAATCTGAGGTAGTTGCCCTGCTTTCCATTTTCCTTTCATTTCTATAGTTGGCCTGTTTGCAGTATTTGTGCATCGGGAGGTACAAATCTACCCTTCACCACTCATTAAGATAATTAGATGTCACAGCCTTTATCTTTGTGAATAAGCTTTAATAGCCAACATCCACATCCTGATAACATCCTAGGCACAAATACGGTAAAAAAGACTATGCATATATTTTAACAAAACCTGGTATTTCTTCTGCTGTTTTCTGTCCCACAACACCTGGAATGAATACCTTTACAGCTTATCTGCTACTGCACAGCTGGCTTCTTCCTCTGTGGAAGGTGCCAAGAGACCGCATGTAGCTACCATGTTGTTTGAAGTCTCAGGCTTGTATCTGGCAGGTCCAGTCATTAGGTTAAGCTTATTAGAGTTAAAACCAAGCTGTGGATCCAAACCTCTTTCCTCTGTGCCTCATTGTGGTCGCCCCTACTATCTTGCCAGCTCATCATACAGTCATAGTGTTTCCATTTTCTAGCTTTTCACATTCTGGCCATGGCTCGATATTGTTGATTTCTTCTGCAAAAGTTCCTTTACACACTATGAATCTCATCTAGGCTTTCACTATCTTACATCTTTATTAGTACAAAATTATTTTCATCTGCTTTGGCAAATCCCTCTCTTTGCATAGCTATTCAGACAGCTGCTGTAACGTGCTGCTCTATGAGTCATTAATTTTGATCATATTGCTCTTGTGCTGGAAGATTTTCACTGGCTCTTTTTCTTTTCTGTTTTATCAGAAACAGGTCACTTGTCATCTCTTTCAAGGATCTTAATATCTTTGCCTTTCCATTTCAGCTCTGTTCACTATCCAAATCACTTCTAACAACTCTTTCTAGCCTACGGCATCACCTGCATTTTCCACCAAGTCCTCTGCAAACTTTTGCAAAGTAACATCAAGATTGCCCATCAGTCCCTCCTTCACAGTCTCTCTCTGTAAAGACAGCGAAGACCTTGACAGCATCTAGCCTGCTGACGTGCTGGAATCAATACCTCCAGTGTTTTTGCAGCACAGCTCTTTCCTTTACCTGTTATGTTAGCTGGTTTTCTGCATGGAGTGTGAAAACCTTCCAGGGAAAGGATTAGGTCTTTTTTTCTGTGCTTGTATTTCCCAGTCTTTGTAAACTTAGTCCTCTTCTGTAACTGGACTTCCTATCCATTGCAGATTACTGCCAGACAGCTGTCTGACTTTTTTAAAGCAACATATAAATATGTCGACATAAGCCCAAATGAAGGCTTGTAATAGTTCTTCATCAATTCCCTCTCCCATTAGTTTTTTTGTTTTTTAACACATTCCCATCGTCAGTTCCGTAAAGCAGTGTTACAGGTGCTCATGGCTTCTTTGCCATGACAATGAAATGCTAAGACATTTTTTCTCACAGTTGCAGTAGGTTTAGGCTGCCAGGAACTAATGAAGTATGTTGGATCATATGCCCATCCCTTAAGTTTAATAAAATGGAATAACCCAATCAGTCAGATCTGTTTAAAGAACTGGATTAAGAGTTGTAACTGGCATGTTAACAGTAGGAGATACAACATTTTGATGTCTTCTAAATGCCCTAGTTGAAAAGAATAAAGACTTGATGGAGCTGAAAATCCCTTCACCAGATGTCAGTCTAGGGAGCTGAACTGATGCAGCAACAAGATTTAGGAAGAACCCAGGTGAGTCTGAACTTGTGATTGTTTTTACAGGGAGAGGTCCTACCACACACCCCTGCATAGAAATATAGTTGGAGCAATACTCCCTCTAGATTATATAAAGTAATCAAGAAGCTAAGGTCCTAATTGAGCAACTCCTCTGTTCCACTAAGCGTGTGGTCAAGTTATAGGCCTCTGTCTTTCTCATGTCATGTCCTAATTAGTTACATGTCAAGAAATGATATACAGCAGTGACTAAGGAAGCTGAGAATTAGACTGTCATAGGAAATGATTGGTAAAACCTTCTGCAGGCGTTACTCCTGCCAGTGTAATGGGGAAAAACAATGGGAGTAAAATTCTATTTACAGCAGCAGCTCCAAGCCCTTTAATTACTCCAGCTCTAATAGTGACGTTTGCTATGAAACTTGGCTAAATCACTGGAGAAAGAGCGAAGCCTACAGAAATGTATCCAGAGCTTAGTTAGATACCGGAATACCACTTTTTCTCGATATACGTATGGCCTGATCCGGGATCCCAAGCCTTTAGATCAACATATGTTAGGAGAATGGCATCTTTTTTTTTTTTTTTTTTCCTTCAGACTGAGTATGTATTTGGATCCCCTTTCCATGGACAGTAGACAAGAAGACAAGAAGTTGGGCACAAGGGTGAATGTAGGCCAAGTCACATCTGTGGTGAATCCAGGACACTGCTAAAATGCCCACCTTCATGCAGGAGTTCAGTATTTCTCCTGGCCCAGTAATGTAGCCATCCCCCTGAATGGACAATCACAGGCAGAATGTATTTTCTTGGTCTGTGGTCTGAGCCGGAGGAGCCATCTCAGTCTGTTCTTGACTGTGGTCTATGTGTGCAAGTGACCCTATACATCTAGGCTGGGTTCAGTCTTGAACCCAGCTCAGACCAACATACTTCATTCCCTTTTCCTACTAGAAAATAAGAAAATCATCTCTCTCAATCTGAGAAGGGAGGATGATGTGATAAAAACACATCACTTTCAAGATCTGCTTTGGAGAAGCACTTAATCACATAGGGCTAAGTATATTGCAAAATCAAGTGATATAAAGGTAGCAGATACTTTGACTCTAGATAGAAGTATTTTGATAGTTAAATAGTGAATGGCAACTGTCCATCCTTCTTTAATGCAGGGAAAAATAATGTTGTTTGACAGCACTACATCATTTGCTGCCTTTTCAAAATGCTGTCGTGTAAATGCCACTTGCATTACAGTCATTCATAAGAAATGTCATTTCGGCCAAGCAAGCTTATGGCTGAGGCTCTGTCATTTCCCATCCAGTTTGCACAGTGAATCAGGCGCTGTGAAAAAGGGGAGCAGAAGGCAGACAAGTGAGGTAAGTGAGGAGACAACATGCTGAGAAAGCTTGGCAAGACAATTTTCGCTCAGCTTTAACCAAACTGACAAATGCTAAGAGAATGCCATTTACATGCAAACCGTGATCAGCTTGCAAATAAAGTCTGGTGATTCACAAGCTGCCTCTGTCCTTCTGAAACAATATTTGCAAGGCTGTGAAATATTGCATTTTCAATATAGTGACATTTAGAATACAATAACACAGGGAACTGTTTGTGTTAAAAAAATGCCTGCAATTTGCACTAACCCAAGGACACCCAGAAATGGTTTTGTCACTACAGTTGCATCCGTATTTGATGCTGTGACCCCCATTCATCTCCTCCTAAGCTGTCCACAGCTGGTCCAATGGAATTGGAGCTCCCAGAAATTGCTGCACCATTTTCTGTAAGCCAGTTCTGCTGAACGGGACAGGGATCCGTAGATATCAACATGATGACTTCAACCCTGCCCTTGCCACTAATCATAGCTAGACTGAGCTTATTTCTGGCCTTATTGGTGAGCCCAACCTACAAGAAGGATTAGAGACTGTTTGCAGCTATCCAAAAGGAATGAGAACTGAATGAAATAACATGCTGGCTCCGGTTTTTTCTACCTCCTGATAGCTTAATTGGAGTCTGTGTAAGATATCTGAGAGAAGAGAGTGTGTGGATAAGTTCAGCTTGCAAGACTCACCAAGCCAAGCAGATTGGTTGGTAACTTAGACTGCCTTCTGTGTCAGGAATTTACTACCCACGTGGGTTAAGCAGATTTTCTGAGGTCATGTCAATCACATGCTACCCAGTCAAGCTTACAGACTTCCCCTGGTTATGTAGGACATGCTACATTGGTCCCTGCAATACTGTAATTCTATAAATAAACTCTGGCTAGTGAGTGGACTTTGGGGGCAAATACAGATTCTGCCCTCAGTTTTGGCAAGAACAGAAATTAAAATATATGTGACACTAAATCCCTTCTCCCACCCCACCCCTGCCTAGTGGCAACCATCACCCTAAATGGGTTGATGTCTACATGCAGATGGCTGAATCATACTCTTGGACTGCGTCAAGGGGCACAGTGATGTTGGAGTGATGGCATCAAAAGCCGGGATAAAAATGGTCTCATCCCTGTTTGAATCATCTCTTACACGAATAATTTTGAGGGGGGTTGGGGGAGAGGGGGACGGGACAGCATCTGACTTGCAAAAATATTAAAAATAAAAGTTAAAACTAGCAAGTTAATTTTGTTTTTTCTTCTAACTAGTAAAAGCTACAAGCTGCTGCAAGAAGTTTTGAGCGGTGAATTAGATGCTGGCTTTGTCATGATCATTCTCTGGGGAAGCAGTACAGTAGCAGCCCAATACATTTTATTCATTACCTGAGCAGAATTTATCCCAAGTGTGAGCATGATGGTATTTCACTGAATGCAGCCAGCTTCACTGATCAGAAAATGAGAGCCCACAGCGCTTAGGAAACAGCCTATGAGAATGAAAATTATGTAGATGTTAATGATGTAGAGATAATAAGGACCATTTGGATTTTGTAAGGGTTACAAATGCTATTTATCACAGTGACTTTTACCTTGCTCTCTCAGAGGTAAAAAACTTGTTTCACAAGAGGCTTTCATTCCAAAAAGCTGGTTTTATATTTCTGTAGTAACTTTTTCCAATTTAGATTTGGAATCTAGCAGTATCTACAAACTTAATTCAGTGAACTGTCCTGACTGTGTGTGATACTGCCAGGGTGGATTCAGCCTATTTGGAAAACACCTAATGCAGTCTGACCTTCAAGATGTATACATTGTTACACAACACCTATACAAATTAGCAACTCATCGAAAAATATTTTTCATAATAAAATAATGCCATTTTAACAAAAGCCATTCTCTTAAGCCAGACAACACTAAGTATGAGATTTATTAACATCTGGTATAGTTGAATTCTACCTGAAATATTTTAAGAGTAAGCAATACATCTATTTTTAATTTCCCAGAAGAAGTGGGTGATTGCATCTGCTTTTGCATTCTCTTTAAATTATCCTTAGGTTATTGCAAAAAATGTGTGTCTCTGTCATGGTTTAGGCTGGGCTGACCACTGAATGAACGACAGATACTCTCTTTAACTTCTCTCCCAAGGGAGAAAAGAATGAGAGAGACAAAGAGACTCATGGATTGAAAAAGAAATTGAATCTACTTTAATGAAATATTATTAATAAAGTAATAATAATAAAAGATAATAATATTAATAAGAAAATAATGAAATATATACAATACATACAAAACCATATCAAGTTCCCAGGATGACAGTCGTATCACCAGCAGGCACTGGGGAAGTACAAGACTGGGATGGGAACTGGATTCCAGATCTGGATTCAGGAACACACAGATAGGGATCAAAGGCAGACAAACAGACAGAGATCTCCTCAGACACCGGCCATTGAAGAAAGAGGCTGACCCTTTGATCCTCAGCTTTTATACTGAGCGTGATGCAGATGGGATGGAATACCCTGTTTGGTCAGTTTGGGGTCACCTGTCTTGTCCACTCCTCCCCACAGGTGCGACCCCTCTACGCTTTTCCACTTCCCGTCCTCCAACAGGGCAAATAACAAAGTTGTCTGGCCTTGGGTGTTATAGCAATAATTATAAGCAAGAGCCTCTCTGCACACCATTCCTTTGTATTCACCATAAAAGTCAGATNAAAAATGTGTGTCTCTGTCATGGTTTAGGCTGGGCTGACCACTGAATGAACGACAGATACTCTCTTTAACTTCTCTCCCAAGGGAGAAAAGAATGAGAGAGACAAAGAGACTCATGGATTGAAAAAGAAATTGAATCTACTTTAATGAAATATTATTAATAAAGTAATAATAATAAAAGATAATAATATTAATAAGAAAATAATGAAATATATACAATACATACAAAACCATATCAAGTTCCCAGGATGACAGTCGTATCACCAGCAGGCACTGGGGAAGTACAAGACTGGGATGGGAACTGGATTCCAGATCTGGATTCAGGAACACACAGATAGGGATCAAAGGCAGACAAACAGACAGAGATCTCCTCAGACACCGGCCATTGAAGAAAGAGGCTGACCCTTTGATCCTCAGCTTTTATACTGAGCGTGATGCAGATGGGATGGAATACCCTGTTTGGTCAGTTTGGGGTCACCTGTCTTGTCCACTCCTCCCCACAGGTGCGACCCCTCTACGCTTTTCCACTTCCCGCCCTCCAACAGGGCAAATAACAAAGTTGTCTGGCCTTGGGTGTTATAGCAATAATTATAAGCAAGAGCCTCTCTGCACACCATTCCTTTGTATTCACCATAAAAGTCAGATCTTATCTGCTAGAAGCCAACACTGTCTGAAAAATATGCTGTTAATTTCAGGGAGTGATGTTAGTTAGAAAAGACATAGCTGAAAAGTAAAATTACTGAAAAGAAAATTAGTTCTGTTTTACCTCAAACCAGGACAGTCGTCTTGCCATGATCCAACAAAGCTAGTTAGTAAGCATGTTTTGAAAGTTTTCCTGGATGTAGATCACAAAGCTACTTCATCCATGGGCAAAACAAGTTATCTCAAGAACATCAGATATTGGATTTAGTTATACTATTCAGTATGAACAGCACAGTTAATCAAGCACAAATATAAAGAAGTTTACCACTTATCATCATATGTCTGTAATGCTGCATCTTTGTTGGAACTGCATCCTGCCCCCACAGCAGAGAAGCATCAATGCTATCTGGTGTTTGGGCTTCCCTTATGTCCTGGTTCCGGCAGGGACAGGGTTAATATCTGGCCCAGCACAGGTATTCCACACCACGTGACGCCATTCCCAGTATTTAGGGGGAGCTAGCGGGGTAGGGGAGTTCCCAGTTTGGGAGCAGGCGGGGACGGTCCGGGTGCGGTCGGTGCGGTACCCCTATTTATACATTCCTCTGCCAGTGCTATTGTTGTTTTGTCAATTTTTCTTTGTTGTTCTGTTAAATTGCTTTTTATCTCAACCCACGAGTTTTTGCCTTTTTATTCCAATTTTCCCTCGCTGCTGCGAGATTTGGGTGAGTGGCCGCGTGGTTCTTTGTGCCGGCTGAGGCCAAACCACGACACCTTAGCAAGAGCAACTATCTCATCACAGCAGAAAGAGAGGAATTTAACTGATCAGACACACAAATCTGCATTTGCCTCAGTCTGCTGTCTGGACTCTATTTACCACTGCACATCTCAAATTTATTATGATGTGAGTTGATTGACAAATTTTATTGAGAAACAGAGAGACTAGAGGCTGTTCTATCAACACAGTGCTCCAGTCTTCCTCCAGGACAACAGACATGAAGAAGATGAACGTAAGTCAGTTCCTGCCTTCTTGTAGCTGACTGAAATGCTGTCACATGATGAAAACCGTGTGCTGAAATAAAACTAAGAGCATATTTCATAACCCAGTAACCTGTTTCCTTGGGGGGATGGGGAGGGGTCTTCATACTTTGTGTAGGAAGGATCTTGTTTTGGTGTGGAGTAGAAGCATGATAACATATGTGCTGGCTTGGGTGTATTTCCACAATGCCTGCTTCCACGACACCTCTCTGCCCGGCTGTCACATCTAAGGTACTGCTTTGTGTCTGGGGAAACCTTGGAGCAAATCATTGCAAAGTCAGGAAATCTGAGTTTCTAGCTCCTGATAAGAGACTGAAGAAGGACAGGGGGAAGGGGAAAATGCCTGGAAAGAACTGTATCAGCTACCTATCAACAACAGCACAAGTAGGTCCCTGAGACACACAGGTAGAGTTGGTCTGACCAGTTGAGAATGTAAGGGACCAGACATCAGAAAACCACCAGGTTTACTTTGGGACCATAAATATTACACATTATCTTGCAGCCAGAAGACTCATGAAAAGGACTCGCAGTTACTCTATGCAAATAAAGTGACAATGCTGCGCATCATGCTGGCCTGGGAAGATAGCACTCCTCAGTGGAACAAAGGCACATTTGACTCACAAATTAGCCTTCTGGTCCCCAGCACAACTGAGGCAGAACAATCTCCTATTTGCACTATAAAATAAAGAGACTGTTTCTGTGCTGTGTAAAGCCATAAATACCATGCTTTATTTACTCCTGTTTCTCTGTTCTCCCAAACTGCTCAAACACAATTATTTTTATTAAAGTTTCAAATTTATCCTCACCAGAGAGCAAGCAAAGCCACAAGAAATCTAGGCTTGTGGAGCTTCTGATAAGTTGCGTGGTACTTTCTGAGGAAGTGTAGGGTTTTGAGGTAGAATTAAATGGATATATAATAATCTCACAGTTCTTCAGCTATAGGTATTCTATAAGAGCTCAGGCAACAGCAATTAATCATGTACAAAGAGATATACAAGACTTTCTTTGGGAAATAGATACAGAAAATACCTCTGCCTACCTCAGCTCTTTCCTGCAGTCACACATTTATCATAGTACCAATTTGCATGAGTTATAAATAAATCCAAATGTGCAGTGCTTCAGGATGTTCTGATCCTCAAAGTTCAACCTCTTCTAATGTGGTAATAGTTTTAACACGGCCTGAAATAGTCACAAAGACTGTACAGTACACCATGGTATTTCAGTTGTGCTGCAAGCAGGTTAAGCACAACCATGCTGGAAAAAAAAATGCTGGGAAGACTAAACACATCCCTAAATCCTTGAAGATTGCTTTGATCCCAAAAGCAGGTGGAAAAATTAATGACAGAAAGGTCCTTAAGGTCTGTTACACACACAGGCACCACTTCTTTCTCAGGACGCTCCCGCGTCTCTGGTTGTTGAAGCTGGGAGATTCTTCTGGGGAGATACCCATCTGCATGCCCTGTTCTTCTGCTCTTGGCTACTAGTGGAGTAAGCATACTGGGCTTGTTGGACTTTGGTCTGAGCCACGATGGTTCCTAACCTTTCTATATTTATGCTGTGTCTCTGCTGACAGTGTCTTTGTGGATGTTTGTGAGCAAACCCATTCCAGTCCCCACGCAGTCTCCTACTCAGGACAACACATGCTGCTGTACACAGGCAACCATTCTGCACTCCAATTCAGTGGTTTCTTAGGCCAAAACTTTGTCCTCTCCTTCAGTGTCTGCCTAAGTTCCCCCAGCACAAACGCAACACCAGAACTACCACTCATGTTTGCTTTGTTTGGGCAATGTAGCGAGCGGCAAGACAGCACAACATTTGGCAGATGGCTGGCCAAGCAATTACCATTACAGCCTGTGTGGGCAGCTGCTAGACTCCCAGGTCTCCCAGCCCTGCGTCCTTTGCATAAAAAACATACTCTACCCCACTCCTTTACATGCTTATTAAGTGGCTTCAAAGGGCAGTTACATACTTGGCACACACACACACTCACCAGTTTGTCTCCTGACCACGTACTTCATATGAACATCCTTCCCATATTAGGAACTGTTCTGGCTTGTAGTGACACTGTGATTGAAACTAGGGGATATCCGAGCACCTTCTGTGGTGACTTGTATACCTGAACTACTACATACGTCAGCCTCTTGCTACATTTTTGGTCCTTTTCTCCGCCTCTCTGTCCCTGTAAGCCTTATGTCAGTACAACCACCTTCATGCTTATCACACTGTTAGCAAGCCAAACCAGGAAAACAGAGAAAGGTAATTTAAGATAAGAGATGAAAACATGAGATCATTTGGCCCTTATGTTTTTCCTCAATGTTTGGCAATAATTCATCTGATATACAAAATTTTAGCAAAACCCCCTCCCTTACTGCAACGTGCTTAATAAGTATTTTGATACCAACTCATCACATCAAGGCTCTGTTTCTTGAGGGAAGAATTCTTTATCACTGACCTTTTTGGTGGGGGGAAAGTTTGCTGGGCTTGAGGTCAGCTGGTTTTTCTTTTAGGACAAGTGCCAGGATCCTGAGACCCCACCTGGAATACTATGATCATCTCTGGAGCCCCCAACATAAGAAGGACATGGACTTGTTGGATTGGGTCCAGAGGAGGGCCACAAAGACAATCAGGGGGATGGAGCACCTCTCCTGTGAGGACAGGTTGAGAGTTGGGGTTGTTCAGCCTGGAGAAGAGAAGGCTCCAGGGAGGCCTTATAGCAGCCTTCCAGTATCTGAAAGGGGCCCACAAGAAAGCTGGAGAGGGACTTTTTACAAGGGCCTGTAGTGATAGGATGAGGGGTAATGGCTTCAAACTGGAAGAGGGTAGATTTAGATCAGATATAAGGAAGAAATTTTTCACTATGATGATAGTGAGACACTGGAACAGGCAGCCCAGAGAAGTTGTGGAGGCCCCATCCCTAGAAGTGTTCAAGGCCAGGTTGGATGGTCCCTGTCCGTGGCAGGGGGGTTGGAACTAGGCGACATTTAAGGCCCTTCTAACCTAAACCATTCTGTGATTCTATGCTGTCTTTGGCTCTGGAAACAGCAATGGTGGAAACCCCTCTAAATGTCTCCCACCTAATTTCTCAGTTAATACTTTGGCCCCTTCACTTACATTTGTGCCACACTTACGGGGTCTCAGGCATAGACTAAAGTGCCAACCCCTTCTTCCTTCTTCCGCACTCAATGACTAGAAATGCTTGAAGATTAACTAGTTCCCTAGCAGACCTGGCCATGAGTAATTGTTTGGGTTACCTGCCCCTAAATCTGGCTCTCTTGCTGCCTCTTGGGTTGTTTTTTTTTTTTTATTTTGTGCCTTCCTGGCTTTTTGGCTTTCCTACGGAAAGTATGTTAAAAGCAATGGCAGAAAGTGCACTGGGTACAACTGAACCGGTGTCACCTGTCATTTCCTTAACTCTTGTGGTTTCCCACTGGTCAGTGCTCCCAGGCAGTTATGGCAGCTATGAATTCAACAATTAATGTTTTGTGTTTCAAAAATAATTATGAGCAGTTGGTGAGTAAATTCTTTATTCTTGGTCCTACCTTATAAGCTGCAGCAAAACCTCTCCCAGGAGCTCAGTTGAGACTTGATGTTAGATCACAGTATATAAGCAGTTCTGGCAGGAAGGAGACACCTTGGAAGACATTAAATGTTCGAGGTGCTCCAGCTTTGTGATTACTAATTAAACAATGAGTATCCTCAGTGGTCACACAGTTGCAGGCAGCATTTTTGGCAGTTGTCCTAGTGTTGTCTAATCGCCACCTGTCACATGAACATGTCAGGTACTATGCCCTGCATTCCCTATTGAGAAAGGCTGATTCAGTGAGTCAGAACAAACATGCCAAGGGACGTGTTTTGAGTTTGTTCACAACAGGCTTTGTTGCTGTGGCTTTAAGCATTTTGGGGGACAGGGCATAAGAGTCTTGCATTATCCAGGAGAACTAGGTGTTTTGCCAAAGGAGGAGAGTAAGGGTAAGAAAATTTCTTATCTTAATGCCAAATACACACAGAAGTCTTTTGGTCATGGGTACATGAACATGCAAACATGCATATAGAGATAAAGGATTAAATTACATTAATATTTTCTGAAGCTTTTTGTTTAACTATTAGCTCATTCCCTAACCTTGTTTTGACCTGCTCAGACTGGTTGTCTTCAAAATAAGTTTGCTGTAAGGGGACTATAAATCTCCCATTTGGCTATGGCACCAGGAGTCAGTCTTTGCCCAGCTTTTATCTAGCTCTACAGACATAGCCAGAGCGAGCTGGGCTTTGAGGCTAATTGCTCCACATTTCTGACAGTAACAAGCTTGGAGGGCTCAAGCTTGTGAAAAGGGCAGAGAAGGAATGGAGGAAGTTGTAGAGATAAAAATACAGAGAAACAGCACTTCACATTGCACTTATGAGAGCAGCTGGCTCTTTGTATACCTTAACGCTACTAGTGCATTGGAACAGGTCATAGACTGATCTTGTTAGCCACAGTGAGAAATGTCAGAAATGTGTGCTTCAGTCCAGTGTGGGGAATGGAGAGACCAGAAGACTTTTCACCTTTCACAAAAGTCAGCCAGGAAGAGAATAAAATCTCTTTCACGGTAAGCTCTTCGCAGATTTTGAAAAAAAAAAAAATTAAAAAATCTGTTTCCAGATTTCCAAACGTTTCAGAACCTCACAGGAAACCATGGTTGAACCTGGAGCATAACTGGGGGAGGAAAGGTTAAGATCACTGTTCCCTGAAGAGCTTTTTTGCACACAGGGGCGAAAACTTGCTTGAAAGGAGCTCTGCAGCACAAACTGCTGTGCTTAGCATGTCAGTGGTCCTGTCAGCCCTCAGAGAGGTACATCCACAGCGTCTCTGCTGCACGTCCAGCTGCTTGTGAAGTTTTGTGGCAGCAGTGGCCATCAGAAGAGACTGTTGCAGGCAGTCGGCTTCTGCCAGACCCACCACAGAAACTTCTGTGGGTCTCCATGTGTTCCAGAGACCACAGAGATTTATGAAAGATTTTGTTCTGCCCTGACATACTGTGAAGAAACCAGGAGTTAGTATAGATCTATAAACATGCTCAGAGGGAGCAATTACTTCTGGCATGTGAATGATAGGATCAATACGTACACATTCTGAATAGCCTTTGCCCCACCTGCTCAGTGCATAGGGAAGATTATTTTTAGCAGTGCAAGTTGTCTGCCAGGGTAGATTTTTCTACCTTTGCTAAAATTACTTTAGCCTGGGAAAGGCCAGGGAAGAGACATCTGGTGGAAGAGTACAGCTGGAGAGCAAGATTGCTTCTAAAAGACAGAAAAAGTTTGGACCAAGCTTGCAAAGCCAAAAGCTAGGTTAATTAAAATATTTCATCCTGTCATTCTGATGTTCATGGAAGCAAACCAAAATACTTAATAGTGCCCTTCAGGGTCAGACCATGCTTTGCTTCACTTCACTTCTAGCTGCCTCTCCCAGTCATTGTTAAGTGCAAGCCTCCAGCTCACAGGGACATCAAGCTTATTAATCAGATTTCAGATGAGACTGCATTATATTGGTCTGGGTCCCAGGATCATCAGGTGTTTTCTGCTGAGGACTGATGCTGATACTTTAGATTGATTGTCCATTTCTGGGCATTCAGTGGAAACACATCCTCTACAGTAATGGCCATGAAGTATAACCACGTGAGGTATGTCACAAGCTGTAAAAGATTAGCTGTATTTCATATTGACAGACAGCATTTTGGGCTAATTTACAAGTCACTGAATGGTGTAGTATGGAAGAAGAAAGCCTTGAAACAAGCTCTTCTAATGCCCAGAAGTTACCAGCAGGGAGGCTGAAATATAGACTTGCATTAGGTTTCTGCTGAGTCTATAGAATTTGAGCATTAATTTCCTCAAAGTCCTTATAAAATCTTAAATTGAATCTCCATGAAAAGCCATACATCAAAATGACAGATGTTGAAGACTACATTTGTTGTGACTCAAATCTGAAATCAGTACCATGGTCTCAATGACATGAGAAGAGCGCAGAAAAGAAGCAAAATGAGAAGACTGACTCCCCCTCAGCTCAACTCAACTCAACTCAACTCAACTCAACTCAACTCAACAAAAAAAAAAAGATATCATCATGTTTGAGGAGAAGGCAAGTATTTGAGAAAAAGAAAAAAAATAATTCCCAAACCATGGTACATCACAGCCACAGTGACACACTCGGGAGCCCAGGTTGGTCCTCTTTGTCTTCTTCCTCAGGTTCTCCAAGCATTTCTGCCTTTTCCACGCTACCATGGGATGGCCAGAGACTGATATCAGGAGGTGGCAGCCCCCAGAATATTTGCTTGCATTCAACATGGCCCCCACACCACTCTTGGTCTGATTGTGTTGGGAATAAGAAGTGCAGCATAGCTGGATGCTCCCAAATAAGTGATAGCAATGAGTAGTGGGACATAGCCATGCTAGTGACCTGAGGTAGGAATAAAAGCCAGTGTTGCACCATTCCCAAGGACGAGCCTCTAGGCAAAATCACTGGAAATTATACATGCCAATCAAGGTTTATTTCTCCAGGTTAAAGAAGAGATCATGTTTTTCATGGAAAAATCTGAAGGAGTATGCAGGAAAAGAGCTGACCTCCAACTGGCACAGGGTAAAGAAGTTAAATACCCAAGGATAGATACCATCTCAAAAGGGTACCATCTCCTTCGCTGCCTCTCTCTATTCAGTCTCAGGACTCTTGTCTCAATCATGGAGATTGACTGTAACTAGATTAGTCCTGAACACATACTCTGTCTGCCCTGAAATTCAAAATCTGTTTCTTCTTCTTATGTCTGAAAGACATAATTTCTTGCACATTTCCAAGTTTTTGAGGAAAGCAAGGGAAGCTAGACCCTTTGCTGGGCCACCGTGTCTCCCTGGCTCATCAGTTAGCGCCAAGAGCGGCGATCCTATGTCTCAGCTCTTCGCCAAGCCCCTCGTTTATCCACTTCTTTAGCTACTCCCACTCAAAATTCCTGTTCTCCTGTGGGTCTCTCTCAACCACCACCAACGGCAGAGCAGTACTTCAACAAGTGTACATCAGCACGTGTAAATCAGAACAGATTTTTTTAAAGAAAGAGGAGAATTTAAAAAACCCTGTTCTGTTTGGTCCACAGCTCCTTCTGAAATGACATAATGCTATTTCCTATTGTTTTCCTCCTAATATTCTCTTTATTCATCCCTTTCATAAATTAAACTGGAAACTCATTTCTTCCTCAGAAAGCAATAAAGAAACAAGCAACAGAATAAGGAGTTATAGATCAATTTTTTTAAGACTTCACGGGCTTCAAAGGAAAGAGAGCCCAGCTCTGCCTCACCTGGATGAATAACTGCTGGAGGCAGAACAGACTCCTCTAAGGCTTTGCAAACATTGCTAGAAACAAGAAATCAAATGTGAGCCCTTCCTCACATCATACTGAGTCCTCTAGAGTTACTTCTTAAGGCATTTCCTTTCTTCTTCTTTGTCTCAGCTTACTGAACAGATGGTCTCCAATACTTGGGCCAAGGGTCAAGTGAGGTCTGGGGGAAGGTCCTGTAGTCCTGTCTGCAAGGTGAGTTATTTCCTGTGATGCAAGGGGGGTTTATTTGCCAGCTCACTAAATTCTTCAGTGTGGTCTGTTTTACTAAGTATTAGTGACTTTCAGAGGCCTTCAGCAACATATAGTATTCAATGGTGCCAACTCTCATGAGTTTATCACATTATTTGAGTTAGTTTTCTGAGGAAATATTATACACCCTGTTTTTGCTACCCTTTCTCGTTCAGAAAGCACAAGCCTTAGAGCCCTCCAGGTGCATATATGAACTCAGTTATAGTCAGTCGGGGATATTAAGACTGATGAGGAAGTTGAGGTCTGTAGCCTGACAGTAGTCCCCAGAGCTGGGAGGAAGGTCTGGGGCAGAGAAGAACAACAGCCCAGAGCAGGAAATGGGGTGTCTCAGGGTGAAGAGGTGGGAAGAGGGATGGGAAGCTCACAGAAATGGAGACTGATTCAGCAGTGTGGTTGCTCAGTGGACTGTGGCTGCTGTAGGGATGGGGAAGAGGAGGTAGAGATGAAGAGGTGGTGAGGAGAGAGCAGGCTTGAGGTAAAAACAAGTTGATAGTTTCAGGTTTGGGGCTCATATATGGAAGGACATGGAGAATTATACCCCCAAACTCTGAGCTATTAACATATGCCAGTAAAAAGCAACCACAGAGTGTGTGCTGTACAGGATCCAGTGGAGATCCCTGTGGGTGGGGACACAGCACCCTTGCTGCTGCTGGGCCTGAGCCAGCCCCAGACAAAACAGTGCCAACCCTGTGGACTGCCCAAACCTGTGTTGATAGGATAGTACCAAAAAAAAGGCTTGGATTTGTCTTCTGGTTTTGTTCTTTAGAGAGCTATGAAGATTTTATGCAAAACTACTGTAAAAAAAAGAAAAAGCAATAATGCTGTTTGCGGACTTAATGATCTCAAAGATAAGCAGAGTCGGGTACAAATCTTTGATGATATATATACTAAATATTACCAGTGTCGTATGGAAAAGTAGTGTCTGAACGTGTAAAGACTCTCTCATAAGGCATACGCAATAGAGGAGAGGTGTTGCATTCAAATTTCACAAGCAAATTTTGAGTTTTCCCAGCTCATGAGCGCTTTTTTTGGCAACAATAGTAGTGTTATTTTAGCTTCACGAGTTCCATGTAAGCCAGTGCTGAAGTTCACAAGAGGCAATATACACTGAGATGTATAATGACATCTACTTTTACTGTAAGAGTTTGGAGCACTAATGCCCTTTAAACAGTTTCTAGATTTTGCTTTAACTGGGTGCTTATTGCTCAGTCTTTCATAAGTTTGAATTTAACCTATGCAAAGTCTATACACACAGTTCATGTGTTATGTATGTAAGCTTATGTAGATAGGAATAAAGAAACATTGTTCCATCAGCTTCCTCAAGCGAACTATAAATGACACACTGCTTACTGGTTTGTATAGGTTTTATGTGAACGGCATATGTATACCTATGCTAAAAACATGACTATGCAGAGCGAGGGTATACAATATTTTCTCAAAAAATACTGCTTTCATCTTCTGCTGTTTGTACGGCTCTATACCAGCAATGTATGAATATGCTAACATATTTTTTTTGGGGGGGGGAGGGGGGGAGAAGGGAGCAGGGGGTTGTTTGTCTGTTTTTAATTTTTTGTAGCTAGGTAACTCATCTATCTATTTCCACAGCATTTTGACTTCTAGGAACCCTAATTGGTGTTCCATTAGGCACAGTGCTAACTTCACTTCAAATAAATATAGCAAACTCTTCCAGTATGCATCATTAATGACTGCATAGCACTCAAAATCGTTCTCCATGAAGAAAAGACAGATGGCTTCTTTACGTTTTTAATATTGCACACAGTCAAATCTTGCACTTGCTTTTATTCAATAAAATCTTTTGTCTCCTCTGCAGTAAGATGTATTTTAGCTTTTATGGCCTCACAACTTATTAGATAAATAATTACTGTATTTTCCTCTATCACTGAAGGCACATATGTGCTATAGATACAGATGGGACTGGAGTGTGCTTATGAAATTGATAGATCATCTTTAATCAGTGGGTTCCTGAAGTGTCCTTCAGAGATATAAATAGGTCTCTGAGTCTGAAGAAAACATAGTAGGTAAGGCATGTCCAGAGGGCAAATAAGAGGAGGAGAGTCACAAAGGTACTCTAAACTGTTCATTGAGAGAAGTTTGTATCTGAAGATTAGGTACAGTGCCTAGTAAAACAGTGTGAGCACTTGAATAAAGTTAGAGTCCCAACAAATATTGGTTGAACCCTGCCCTCTGCCCTCCTCTCCTCCAAGGGAAGTAGGAAGTATCTGAGGAGACGCTACCTTGGCAAGTACTTTGTTTATAGAAAGCCTTTAGCCCCAAAGGGATCCTCGGCATCTCCTGCCAGCTGTGGTAATTCAGGATCACCCAAGCACACACTCAGCCTCTGTTTTGATCTCAGAGGCAGTATATTACCTGCCAATTCTGTGAAATCAATGGAAACCCATTTTTTAAAGGATCGTTGGAAAGGTATTTACAGGAAGCATCTTGTGCCTGAAGGTGAGGCAGAGCTGGGCTGTTTTCTGGCCATTTTTCTGCTGTGTGCCAAGCACTAGGACAATGTGGGGAAGGTGAGGTGGTTGCCCCTCCAGCTAGAAGTTACCTATCTGCTCAAAGCTGTTTACCTAAGCTCCTCTGTGAGCTGATGAAGGTAGAGAAGTGAGTGATCCCTTCCCCCCTGCCTCAGACACTGAGACAATCCCTCCTGGATGTGCTTGTCTCTTCCTTATGATGCCACAGGATCGCAAGTCACTGCCTGAACAGCACGTCTGCATTTGAGACCCACATCTTTTGGGACTTCATTCACTTTTTGGGGGGGGCCTGCCACCTACTGCGGTTATCACAGGACAAGGTTTGCTTTCTCACAACAGCTTTTTAGAAAAAATCTGCCAGTCTGTGGTGAGAGGCAGCACGTGTGAATTGAAACTGAGAGGGGCACACTATGTTTTTCAGATCCTGTGGCAGTCAAGTATCCGTTCTCCAGACTCTTGAAGGGCAAATCAAAAAATTATATAAATCACCTTCCCACCTGTCAATAAGAGCAACAGCAAGAAAATAAAGGATGGTGATCATTGGTATCCTAAGAGAGCAAGGAGAAATTGAAGTAAATCACTGCCCCACTCCACAGGGAGCATAAGACCCTCATAAGGGAAGTCTCATGCAGCCTCTCATTTGGACACTGGTTTTGCTGTGGAACGAAGGTCTTTATTCCAGAGGCACAAATGACTGAAAGCACAGATGTTCTGCATTGATACTTGCTTCATGAATGGCCCAGGCCCAGCTCGTAGCAGTGTCTACAGTCTCCTTGAATGTCACTGAGAATGAGCTTAAACGCTGAATCTGACTGCTCTGGTCCCAAACCAGAATCATTGCTTTCTTTTGTAGCAGTGTACCAAAAGCATAACACAGTTGGGCAATTTTTAAAATGTTTGAAATGGTCACAAGGAATTCACATTGCTATTTTTGCAGTGGATTCTTATTTTTCTCTAGTTTTTTTAATCCAGATGAAGAGGAAGCTCAGGCCATCTGTACTTTCAGGATAACCTGGACAACAGCTGTTTCTTTCACATCAGTGATGAACGTTTTGTTCTCCTCTGTGATTTGTCAACTGTTTTTTGTTTGCTGTTTTTATGTTTTACTGCCATATTCTTGCCTCCCTGGGTCTAATTTGTCTCTGAGCTACAGGGGTGTAAATCAACAGCGAGTCCAATGAAGTCAGTGGTGCTGTGCTGACATGGAGACAACATTTTCTCAGTGAAGTCTTCGGGCATTTCTTCCTAACGTTGTCACACACTGTTCTGTAACCGTGCATGAGCTGTGGAAGTTAGTGATTTTCTGAACCAGCAATTTTAATATCTAGTTACAGAATGTAGCCATATGGTCATTTGTCTCTTGGTCCTAAGGGTCCATATATCTTTGCATGTGTTCTCTCCAGGGCCACCACAGATGAAGAGCACTTCGGGGACAGAAAACAACAATAGCAACAGCAACACTCACTGCAGCCAGGTGGGAGCGGATTCATACCATTCCCGTGGTATTGTTGGAAACTTCCACTCATTGGGAGGTTTCTGATTTTCAAGTTAGGTAAGATGAGCATCTGTGTGAAAGGGAAAGAGACATACACAGAACGAAAATTCTGTGCATTGCCTTTGTCAAAAATGCATTAACTGGAAGTGCTGTCAAATGTCTTCTCCATCTTTCCCTTGATATACAGGTAAGCATTTGGGAGTCCAAAGTTTACCCAAAGGCAGAGCAACAGCCGCTAGTTTAAACATCATCTGTCTCTTTCTGTAAAAATCTTGTTTTCCGTTATCCATTCAGTCACGCTCCGGTTTCATTAGCACAACCTGTACTTGGGTTGGAAGCCCACTCCAAAATCATTCTCCAGTGCAGCTAGACAGTATCTCCTGACACTGTGTGGATAGGCATGATGACAGGCTGTGACTGAGAGGACGACCTATATCCACCTTTCTCTTTATGGCACATCCCATTTTCCTCCTTTTCCTCTTTTAGATTTGATTTCTCTCTAATTACAGGTTGAAGTACCTCTGGATGCCAGCAGGTTAAGGCAGGAGATTCATGACCCTCCTGCTTAAATTCGAACAGTTTGGGCTGTTCATCAAATTGAAGATGAACGTGCCTAAATAACTTAAAATTCAGGAAGGGAAATGAATGATAGGTTGCTTTTTGTATCATGCTTCTCAAGTAGTGCTCTGTGCACCTATGATCTTAATTTGCCTTTCAGTCACAAACAAAAGCTCGCTACTGTTTTATTCCTATTCCTCACATCTGCTTACAAAAAGTCTCTCTGGACCATGCCTGATGGCTCTTCTCAGATACATAATTGAAGAAAGGGAACCTCTGAGGGAAAAAAAAGCACTTAACCATGTTTAACTTCTTGAATTAGATGTGCAGGAGTCTTTGACCCTGAGGATGATCTCAGCTATATCCCAAACAAGATAAATATTCAGGAATGCTCTTGAAAGTGATGTTTTTCTATTCTTCAGCCTTCTTGAATTTCCCTCCTAGCTCAGACTAGTCTGTGTCACACTTCATGCAAGTTGTAATCTCCAAGGGAAAAAAAGCACTTAACTATGCTGTCAGGCTCTTCCTTCAGGCTTTCAACAATCTTTGCTTCCTCTGAACACTAGTGTATATGTATGAGACTTATAGATATTGTCTGACTAAACAAATCAAACTACCTGCATCTCGTGGGAACTCCTGAGGTAGCTTTACTCCCCTACTCTTCAAGATGTCAGGATGTCTTTTAAATAGGATTGAAAGTCCGCTAGAAGTGCCATCCAAGGTGTAGTAGCTTGAAAACAATCAAATGAATGTAGGTAAACAAGCTTGATAACTTTGGCCTAATTAGATAGATTTTAATAATAAGATGTTAGAAAGGTGTATACATACATTTGTGAAATAATACACACAAAATAAATATTAATATTGTGTATATAGTAAGTATGTACATATACAGTGTAGCAATGTAACAAAATAGCATACATATTGTTTTCCTATTGCTATGTAAGTCTAATTTCTAGGGATGCTAAGAAATCTGGGAACTCTAAAGGAAGGATGTATGTGTGACCAAGAATATATTAAATCTGTCCTGAATCACGCTTGGAAAAATCCCAGGAAGTTACTATGTCTTAAAATATTGTTGATCCCCTCCTGAAGTAAAACGTAATTTGGTGGATGTTCCATAGACAACCCGATTATCAGGGAAAAGGATCCACAGAAACATAGTCTGTCTGAAAAAGTATACCTTGATGGATGGTCCACAGAATGGATGGGTTATCAAATTAATGAAAACAGGAACAATCTCTGGGAAAACCAATTAACCTTGTATATGGATCACACAACGAATCACCAAAGTTGACCATAAGCAATATCTTAGGTTATGTGTATCAGACTCCATCACACGCAGATGAATTGTGCAGACACTGCTTTTCTTCAGAGCTGGGTGTGCAGAATTGTTCACTCTGATATCCCCTACTGTAACACCAGGCATGTCTGTATTAGTTTAGTGATATTAAAGGGAATTAAGTTTCTATTGCTGGTGTTTGTTCTGGTATCCCACCCTTGAGATGTGTCTGCGATCTGGATACAACAGAGGGATTTCTTCTGCATTACCTTAACAGTTCTTGCGGACCCTATGGAACCACGCACAGCCCTACAGAAATATGAAGGATTAGTCTGGACCTATTTGTCTTCCTTTCTCTTTTCACTTTCTTTTCTTCCATGCTGAGTTTTCTAGCCATCACTGAGACACAGCCCACAGTTCGTGAAGAAAGCTTGAACAGCCTAACAAATGGCGTGAGAACAAGCTCTTGATGCAGTACTCTTGTACTCGACGTCTCTGCACTGGCAAGCGCTTACAGTTTCCCTTGGGTATCTCTAATTATAATGTGTGGTTCATTAAAAATGACAACAGAGTTCATTGAGCCTGCATTCTTATGATTAATTGCAATGTTCTCCTAATCAGTTGTTGTTATTTATACCTCTGCCTTTATGCAGCTGATTATACTGTACATTTGCACCATTCCGAGGGTAACAGAAGGGACAGGAAGGGCATGTTTACATGATGCAATGGAGCGTGGTGTAGATACGCCTGAGCCAGCGGTGACACAGGCTGTGTGCTGGCGCAGCACCGAGCTGCACGGTGCGGGGGAGGCTCGCCTGGGTCTCCGTCTCAGAGCCACAAGGAAGCCACACCAAGCTCATAAGCTCTGCCCCTCAGGAGGGTGGGTCAGACTCCATGAAGGGCTGTAGAGTTGTGGTTTTTCTGCTTTCAGTCCCGGAGCTCATGCTGTCTCCAGTCGGTGAAGTATCGCAGGCAGCTCAGCGCAGGTATTTCTCGGGAATCCCTTTAGAGTGTTCCTGCCTGTATGTGTGTGGATATATCAGATTTCAGCAACCAGAAGCTAAATCTCTCTTTAAGCCTCCTAAAAATATCTTTGAAACGTCCTAGATCCACTGAATAAGCACTGCTGTGTATTAAAGAACCCACTGAGCAAAACCTTAAAAAATGTCTCTGAAATTCCGCTCCTGTCCATCAGGAGGAATAGAGATTTTGAGTGTGCAAAACTCCATGTCAAGTTGACAACAACAAGGCTGTAGTCTGATTCACCTTGAGCTCGTATTTGTGTGCAAATGATTTCTGGTTTTTCTTTTATGATCTCAGCTAAGGTAGTAAGCAATTTTGGGGGCCTGTTATTGAATATCCCAAACTGATAGAGACACCAGTAATCTGATTTTTGTAGAAATTGCAGAGCAGCTATCTCTGAAAATAAGTTAGTCCCTCTTGTGTACACTGGATGCGCAAACAAAAATTGTGCCTGTGACGTGCTAGCTCGTTTTTCAGAGTATTTTTGCAGAGAAACCACAAACTTCCTATGTTGTTATAGATCTTTCTTATGTCTCCCTCTTCTTTTAGTTTTCTGCTTGCTACACATCTGCTCTGCCATCCTCCTGTTCCTCAGTCTCAGGCTTTTAGTTGCAATCTAATGCTATTTGCACAGCATTATCGCCTGGAGGCCTAAGTCAACTTTGGCAAGCCTCCTACTGGCACGTTATGTTAATAACTGATTGGTTTTGTTCTCAGAGAGAGCAATTTGTTCCAACAACTGGGATTCATCTCACTTTTTTAGTGAGTACACAGCTACACTCTAGCGCAAACATTAAAGGCCAAGATATTTAAAAATAGAAAGGGAGGGACCACCAGCATCGCTGCATCCAGTCCGACAGCTGCAGGCAGCCATGGAGTAGCTGCCTCATCCAAACTGCACACCCATTCCCGACCCCATTGTCACAGAACTTTTCCCAGCTTCTGAAGGCAAGTTTACATTTTCAGACTTCCGACTGAAGCTTTTGAGCGTCCAGGCATCCCCACAAGCATCAAATATTTAGACCTTTTAGCCAGATAGTTGTTAAAACTTTGGCCCATTCTGGTATGTGGATGCTGCAGGAAAAATCACGTGGATAAGGACCTGCAACTTACTGCATTAGGTCATATACAGCAATGGGAATTAAGTTTGGAGAGACCATACTTATCTGTAATGTATTTGCTCTTCAATACGTGCAAAGTATGTCCCTAATACTACAAGCATTTGTATTTGTCAATATGAGGGTGTATCTCATAGTTGAAGCTAGGCATTTTAACTGACTGGGAAGTTTTAAAAAAAATATCCCCAGACAAACAAAAAATGCTACTCATGAGCAATGAAAAATAGTACGTGAAAATTACTTTGTCATCACATGCAATTTACATTTTTAAAATGTGTCTGTGAAATTTTACAGTCATTTGCATTTCAAGTCAGCAATTAGATTAAAAAAACCCACAACTGCAGCTGCCACAAGTACTCTGTTATTTGGAAAACCATAAACAATCCTCTTGTCCTCCAGTAACAGCTCTGATGAGAACGAATTTTAGCGTAGTGCTCAACTTTTGCCTCTTCGAGATTGCTTTCATCCTTGGTATAGTATAACGGGAAAAACTAAAAGAATTGGAGTCCAAGCAAGACATGTGTTTAATAATACAAATTGCTCTTGAGATTCTACTTGACCCTTTACAGAGCATCTTTTCAGGCACCATTGGAATCAGCTGTAGAGGAGCCACAGAGATGCTTTTCCTGGCACACAGGGTGGGATGATGTCCCATCAGCTCCATCATCCTTCAGATGAAGGGTAGATGAAGGTCTCTCCATCAGCTCCCCTGGAGCTGGGAGCACGTGCCCTCGTAGGAAGGGGGGAGCTGAGGCCAGATACTTTCTTCCGAATAGTCCCCACCTCTTGTTGACAAAGACGGAGACTTTAAACCTTTGTCTGGCAAAAAGAGATACTTCTGTATTGCTCTACTTGAGCAGACTGCAAATAAATATCACCTCTTTTCCCCAGCTTCCTCAGTCTTAGTATCAAAATTGGCACCTTCCTTACAGTGGTGCCTCCAGCTCATCCTGGGTGCACAAACCCAGGCGTAGCAGCCAGTCCATGGCACCTTTGGGGAGTAACAGGTATTTGGCACAGAGAGAACTGACACTGCCAATTTAATTGTTCAACTGCAGCTCTCAGATCAGGTCTGTGTATTAGATGACCTTTCTCCTTAGCTTTGTCTTCAGCTTCTTTCTGTCCCGTCAAACAAAGCACCTCCCCACTTCGTGCTAGAACCAGCAGGTCATGACTGGCTGTGGGATCACAACTTGTCTTGGGGCTTGAATGGGAGCGGATTTTCAGCAGGGACATTTTGGAAATCAGGACTCTGTGCAGCCCTGCAAGTGGAGTACCAAAAAAAAGAAAAGGCAAGGGCAGGCAGTTTTAGTAATTTTAGAAAATAGCAGCCAGTATTCGGTGACGGGATTTAAAACACGTCTCTGCATCAGCGGGAAAGCTCCTTTGGCTTTCTGAAACCCCCCTGCTCCGGCGGGCTGCCAGCTGCGCCCGCAGGGCACAACCCATGCTGGGCAGCCGGAGACACCAACAATTTGTCGTGGGTGCAGAATGCCACTCTGTTCCGTGCTTGGTTGTTGCCATCGCTGCTGTTTTTCCCCGGGTGGTTACCAAGAAAAACATTTGGGAGCAGTTTTTATGCTTAGCTGAGCTGGTGAGAGGAGGTGCTGTGGCCCAGCACGGCCTCATCCCAAGCACCTTGCTTCGTGTGTGGATGGTGGCTTCAGTTTCAAACCCTGAGATAATTCAATGTTCAAATTCTCTTCCTGCCAGGGTTAGTGCTTATGCCGTAACAGGGGTGGGTTAGGCCTGAGCCCTGGGACCTCATGGAGGAGATACGGCACCCTGGAAAATACCCATCACCTGTCGATGTCTGGATTTCTCTGCGCTCCAAAACCAATTCTTGCTAAATTTGCCAGTGGAGCTGGGTGAAAGATGCAGATGACTTGGGCTCTATTATTCATTGGTGAGACGGAACCCAAGTTTTCCATTCACCTTTAATTCAGGGCTTCTCCTTGCCTGTAATATATGTGAACACGAAGTCCTTTCCTGACATCAGAAGGCAAGTGGATAGCACAGGGAGGAGAGAATTTGAGAGACAAAAGAAGATGGAAACTAAATTCTAAGCTAAGGGCTGGGCAGGGGAAGAGGCTGATGATGGTTATGAGGAGAGTGTGTCCAAACAACACAAGAGATGAGGTGAACCAGAGGAATAAAGACAATAGGAACAGTACATAATATTTTGGTCATTTATGGTCCAGAAAAAGGATATTTTTAAATTATTTTTCTGCAACAGGTGAGAGAAAGACTAAGATGGTGGTCAGGGGAGAGAAGAGCATGATGTGACTAAAAATAGCTGAACTTGTTTTAGCTCAGCAAAGGGAAGGTTGAGAAAGATGTGATTTCTGTCCAGAAATATATCAAAAGCGTAAATGCCAGATGGAGAAGGGCTATTCGAGTTAAAGGGCAATCTTGGCAAAAGAAAAAGAGGAGGGGAAAAATCAGCCATAAATACATTCAGCCCAGACAGCTTTCCAACCATCTGAGCAGCAAGGGTCCACAGCATCCTCTCAGCCGGAGCCACCGGGGAAATCTCTGGGACTTAAAGGTAGATCCTGATCACTGCATGAAAAGGAGTGAGTGACAGGGCTCACTCCCTCACACAAAGGGCTGCCTGGCTTTGACAAGGCAGGGTGCTCCTAACGTTCAGGTCTTGCTCTCAAAAAAGCCAATGAAAATGGAAATGAGTGCAGGATGTGCTGGCAGCCTTTTTGTTAGCTATCAGCTATCCGTAGGACTGAGTGCACTGAAGATTTCCACAGCTAGCTATCAGACCCTCGTCCAGCTAGTCCCCTGAAGCTCTTACCTTCATGTTTTACAATCACTTTACAATGGAAAAAGGTGTATATCCATGAAGATGGTGCTTCAGAGGTTATCAACAGCTTTTCTTCTTACAGCTGGAGCTACTAGATATGCCTTTCAAGATCATTTGACATCCCAGCCGGCACTGAACTCCAAATGGGCCACCTAAATTTTAAACAGAAATTTGCCCCAAATATTGCTGCATTATTGGACGGTAGCTCCCTTGCCTTCCTGCATTTGAGGTTCTCATCCCTTGCAGTTGTCCTGATTTCTCCATCCTCATTTAAACCTGTAGTAAATCACCCTCAGACTGCCAGGCTGGTGTCAGCGGGTAGGTATTTTGATCTTTCCCATAGATGCCTTAAGTTCTGGCATTTTTTTTTTGTGTCTTGAATTTTATGTAATCAATTAAGATGTAAATCTTCAATCAGTCTGGCTAATATTAACTTCAGGAGGCACGCAAATCCTGTTGAAACCTCTGAGTTTTCTGTTGACTATAATGGGCTTTGGATCAGGACTCTTAACGGTAGTCATTTGTTTGAATCTATTCTAGTTTAATGAGTGATTAGCAGATGGTTTTTCCGCTCTTTACCTAACAGTTGATAAACCAGAATCCGTGAGGAGCTGTGTACTAAATAATGGTATGATTTTACAACCCTCAAATTGCCTGAGAAAATAGATTTATAAATCATGCACATAAAAGTAAAGGATATTGACAAATTCTCTGCTATAAAAGAGGAGGCTTGCTGTGCTTTATGTGAGTCTCTCAACAATAAAGTGTTACCTACCATGGGACACTGGGAAAAACTATCAGATCTTTATATAACTTGGTGTCTTGGGTACCTCTCCTCTCTGTTCTCTTTTATTGGAAGTAATTTACAGGTCTTTGGTACTCCAGTTCAAATTCCTGCATCTTTGAGGACCAGATTCTTGATTAAACAACGTTTAAACAACTCATGCAGGAAAAGAGTTGTGCAAAAAAAAAAAAGCCCTTGGTTTTCCAATTACTTGTTATTATTTTTTAAGTCACCTTCTAATCCAAGTAATGTTTCTAACACTGAAAGATACCAACTATCAAGATTTGTTCTACTCGACCTTTCATGATATTTAGGCATCTGGCTTTCCAGCTCAAGTAATCAAGTTAATAATTAAACCTACATCTTTGTGAATGTCAAAACTGTCATCTGCATTCAGAATGTAACAGGTCTGCAAGAAATGATGATCAAGAGAAATTTAACATCAGTGAGGTCATTAGGAAATCGTTCCAGCATTGGCTTCACCAAAAACTGCCTTGTCAAAGCAAATGAGATACATGCAAGTAGGCTTTATGAACAGCCCATATAAAGTACCTAATCAGTGTTATTACAAACTAAGCATACTTTGCAAATGTAATTGTTGACAGTATTTCAGATAACGCCCAAGCAGTAATAGCAGGTTATGGCTATCCTTTAGATTGTTTCACTATTAATACTTTGCACTATGTGCAGTTGTATATGCTTCCACCTTAGAATAAGGCCAAGTCAGGAGCGTTAAGCTCATGGTAAAACATGTCTTGAAATTGTTTCTGTTTGCATATGAAGTCATGTCACAGTCTTCCAATCCCAATTAGCAATCAGAAGTTATTTCCTAACAGCCAACGTGGTCCTGAGTTTCCAGCTAAAGTTGTAAGCCCACACTTTGCTCTCACTGGTACCGAAGGGGAGGCAAGTGGAACAAAGTGCTGACCATGATATGGGGTCACTTGCATCGTAGAATGTCTTCTGTGATCTGCAATGGAGACAGTTTAGTACAAAACATTATAAATCTAGGCAAGTGTAGGAATTATTTCCATTTCTCTGGCCTTTTATCTCTCCTGTGCTCCCTGCTGCATGCAAACTTCAAGCACGGCAACTCTGGTTGCAGAGCACCATGCAGCAGTGCTGCGGAGCCCACAGTTCCCTCTGCCATTGCTCACAGGTTTCTCTGGAGGTTGGTTTTGCAGCTAGTTGAAGAACTGAAACTAAAAATGTTGGCTTGGAACTCCAGATGTGGGCTTTAAATAGCCCTCGGGATGACAGTATGTATTCCGTTGGTTATAAATAGGGTCTACAATGACTGAGGGACTAACTGGCTGCCTCAGATGAATGTGCCATGTGAGGTTGAATGAATTCAGTCCATGTGTCCTCTGCAGCAGGGGAATTAAACAGCTCTGAAGGGCAAAGCAGCACGGCCAGTGTGCAATTGTCCAGGAGCAGCAACAGGAAATACAGAGCCTAGGGAGAATCCATGCCTTGAAGGCAGCCACAGATACCTGCTCGCACCCAAAGCCTTTTCATGACAGGAGGCTCCCCTCCACCTCAGATGCAGGTAGAGGTAGTGCTGCTGTCAGCTCTTTACATCAGAGGCAGGTGCCTGGAGCACTTGCCCAAAGGATGCTCTGGGTCACGTCTGGGACTGTTCTCAGCTGAGCTGGGAATTTCCATCAGAACTCTCCAGCTGCTCAGCTGAGAAGAAAGACCTTTGAAAGCAAGAGGAGCACAAGTGCCTGACTCCAGCCTAGCTCTCGGGCTGCCTGCACTGGGAGATTTACTGCCTGCTGGTTCCTGCTCCAGCATTTGTTTGTGCCTTTCACATTAAATATCCCTGGAAGAAAAAAGCAAGAAAGACTTCATTGCTAGCAGTTTTAAATACTTTTGCATCTACCTACATTACTGGTGTTTTGGACTGCAAACTCTTAAGAGTAGCCCTCGGCAGTAAGAATTTTGTGCCAAATTAATTCTGTCCCTGTGGATTAAATGTATAACCTGCAGCAAAATTTGATCCTGGGTGTATGGAGAGAGGTTCTTAATTGCCTGACAGCCTGCAAATTCCCCTCTTTCTAGTGATTTTCAAGGGATGAGAAAATGGGGTCTCTCGTGGCAGTGCTGGCATTTTACATGGAGGAAGTGTGAAGCAGCAGTTAGTTGTTGAACTAATATAGCATCTGATCTGTGAGGCATTTTCTAACTGGCAGAATATCCAGGGGTACTGCTGAGCAAGTTGTCACTTGGCAGCACACGTTGGCAGGCTTGAGCTCTGGGTAACCTGTAGGCAGGGGGTTAACCTCCTGCAGGGGTAACGTAAACCCTGACCCGTGGTCGGGATGAAGGACGGTGGAAAAGCCCAGGGGAATACTGCTGAGCGGATTGAAAGTCTTTAGAAAACTCCCCATGCTTTTTCCCAGACTCCCAAGCACATCCATATAAAAAGCACCGGCACCTGGAGACAAGCGTGCCAACTCCTGAAGGCTAGAGCATAAAGTGAAACATATTTAAATACAATATTAGAATGAAAAACCTAAAGATTACCATCATGTATCATAGCGCCGAGTACACATGCTGTTTGCCGGTGTGCCTCCTGCCAGCTAGGATAATAGCTACTTTATCTCTAGGTTTTTGCAACAGGAGCAATAACATCTGAAAGAAGTCAACTGTTGGTGGTAAACAGGGGGATAATTCAGAGTTTAGCCTAAGGCTCCCTCTGGAGTCAAAGGAGAGAGAGATCGGTGCCTCCAAAGAGGGATTTAGAGCAGGGACCTGCTCAGCCTTGGGGAGCTCCGTCTCGGGAAAACCCAGGGAGGTGCTCTCCCAGTGCCTTGCTGAGATACGCCACTGCAGGGGCAAACTTGGCATGAGCAGCCACTTTCTGAGTGTTGCCTTGTTCCCAGGGGAGAACAAAACCTGCTCTTCTAAATTCGGTTGCAATGCTGGGGCAAAGGCATACTGCATAGCACATCGCAAAGGTAAGGGACACTGTCCAAAAAAATAGTGCTCGCTTAAGCACTACCTAAAGTTCAGTTAATGAGGCAATAATTTAAACTCTGGTTGATTCTAGGGGCAGTAGTTGTTCTTTTGGTACAGTTTACATATCCCTTTCATTTTCAAGTATGACACGTGGTGCTGTAGGTTGGGTAAGCTGTCAAAGGGTTTGATTTGCAAAAGGTGTATATGCAAGTCCACAAGTCAGGCCCCCACGAGCTGTAAGAACCACATAAATTAAACACCCACAATCTGACATGATTTTAGAAAAGCTCAGACCCTGTATTTGGAGGAGTTTGAAGGCACTTATGAGAGATTCTGTCTTTGTTCAAAAGAGGTTCAGAGAAGTCTTGTGATTCCCACTGCTTTCAGTTGAGTTTTCAGCCATCTGCCATACTTCCATTAGCAGGTAGTGTTTGCTGCTGTGACAGTTGTGACTATAAAACTAACATCTATGAAAACAGTCTAGATACTAAAAAGACCATAATTATTTGGGGAAAACAGCCAATAATTTCTAATAGAACCCAAACTCCTTTAATATAATGAGCAGTACTTACACAACTAATTGATAATGTTTATCCATATACCGGCTCCAAAATACTCAAATAAATACATCTCTTACCAGATATTCCCAATCACAAAACTAAGCTTGGTACATCATTATTTTTTTCTACTCTACAACACATGCTGGACTGGAATAAATAGATAATAGATGTTACTTTTGATCTGGAAAGTGTTGCTACAAGTGAGCAGAAATGATGTGCCAAGATCAGAGGGAGCCTTTCTGTTGAGTTCAAAGGCCTTGCAATCACATGTGCGGTGCTGAATATTTTATCTGCGCCTAAAAGTTGTGATCTGTATCATTAGCTACTATGAGATTTAAGCAAGCACGTGACTGTCACAGCTTAACCCCAGCCGGCAGCTAGAACCACGCAGCCGCTCACTCACCCTACCCCGCTGCAATGGCGGAGAGACTCAGAAGAGTAAAAGGGAGGAAAAACTTGCAGGTTGAGACAAAGACAGTTTAATGGGTAAATCAAAAGCCACGTGTACAAGCAAAGCAAAACAAGGAATTCACTCCCTGCTTCCCATCTGCAGGCAGGTATTCAGCCATCTCCAGGAAAGCAGGGCTCCTCGTGTGCAACAGTTACTTGGGAAGACAAACACCATCACTCCAAACATCCTCCGCACTTTCCTTCTTCTATCCCCTGCTTTATATACTGAGCATGATGTCATACGGCACGGAATATCCCTTTGGTCAGCTGGGGTCAGCTGTCCTGGCCGTGTCCTCTCCCAACTTTTTGTGCACTCCCAGCCTGCTCCCTGGTGGGGTGGTGTGAGGAGCAGAAGAGGCCTTCACTGTTTAGCAACAGTTGAGCAACACCAGTGTGCTGTCAACACCATTTCTCATCCCAAATCCAAACCATAGCACCACACAAATTGTTTAGTTACTTTGCTAGCAAGAAAGTCAGCTCTATCCCAGCTGAAACCGTAACATACAGCTTGTTCCAATGCAAAGCGTGGCAACTGGCTTCAAGGACAATCGCCGTTCCAAATCTTCAGGGTATTGTTTTGGTTTTGCGGGAAGGCTTTGGTGAACTACTGCCAACATGACTTTATAACCCCCTCTTGAAAACTGTCTGCATCCTGACTCCTCTAAAATAACTTACTCATAGTTAGTAATAAAAAGTGTAATGAACACTATTAGCATTTCTAATACAATTAGCATAGCTGGAGAATTATTTTTTTTAATTTGGTTTTGAAATACTTATGACTTGATTAATGAAACAAATAAACGGAATACCAGCCTTGTTTTGACAGCAAAAGCTCTTTAGTCTCCTGGGCAGGTAGAGCTTTCATATAAAGCAGAGCACAAACTTTATTCTCTTAAACAGGCCATGCCCCAGCTTGAAAAGAGATTCATTTAGCATTGAGAATCTTGCTAAGTCAGTGGATCTAGTTTTTCCCTTTTCCTTAATCTACCATAGAAAACACTAGGAAATATAGCAGTTTAATGCTTAAGAATCCCCTTTGCTACTTGTGTGTTGATAAGAGAATGCTTTCATGGTTTTTTTTCTGTAAAACTGTGTAAGACTAACCATTACATGATATTTAACATGTAACTAAACATTAAAATTTATGCAAACATCAAACATGCAGTCATCATACTCCAGAAAAAAAAAGGCAAGCAAATAATCTTTAAATCCGTTTTAATAAATGAATATTCATTCATCAATATTTTCATAAAGCATCTCTTCATCATTTCATTTTACTATTCTTTTTTTTTCACGGCTGAAGAATACCAAAAATACATAGATGTGCCTTAAGCAAAAAAGACTGGGTTTTAGTTCATCTTTACAATGGGATGAAATCCACTTAAACCACCATAATATTTCTATTGTTTATTGACCTTTTGGGCCGTAACATAAGATAGTTCCTGTTTTCTTTACCATCATTTACACATCATTACCAAATGATGTGTAAATGTTATTTATAGTAGTGTTGAGTTAGAAAGGAGTTAAGTAGCTACGAAATACATTACTCTGGTGCCATTCAGTTGAAATTACCTTTATTAGTCTTAAAGCCATCTACGGTTAAAATCATACACTGCAGCTAGCATAAAGGGACAAGAGCCAGAAAATGGGAGGTCAAGGCAAACACTGTCCTTAACACATGGTTATGTGTGTGTGTGTCTGTATGTAAGAAGTGATGCTGGGACTGGAGGAAGGGAATTGGCAAAAAAAGGCACAAAAATGTGTGTTAAAGATGAAGTGTTAACCTTAAGTGAGAATTTCCTGGCTTTTTTCAAGTCAAACCAAGACTGGGGTTTGTTCAAGGTTCAAGCTGCTTGTGCCCCATGGACCTCAACTAGACTGAGGAATATGAAATCTCGTGAAAAAAGCTGAAACGTGCAACCGCCCACTTTTCGTGATGAGAGGCAAGGTGGGGAGTCTGCTTTCATGAAAAAGGCTGCAGTAACACACTGCCCACCAGTTGCGCAAAGGCTAAGAGAGGGAGAGACCTCAGCGACTCGCTTCTCTTGCCAATGGAGGGTCCCGAAAATGCACATTGCCTCTTTGCTCTGGCCAGACAGTAATCTTCCATCTGCTTGAAGATCCTGGCCGAAGCCACAGGAGAACTGTTTTCTGTGGGACATGGAGTACGCATTTCTATCACAACTGAAAAGTCTCTTGTTGTTAAAGACCCCTGCCTGACCACACAATTTCTAGGAGCTGGGCCTTGAAGAACAGAGAGAACTGTCATTAAACCATGAAGGTGGGACCACTATCTGCTTGAATCCCACTTTTCAGGGTAGCTATTTAGGGCACTTATTGAAAGACTTGCTCAAAGATAATTTCATTAGGGTAATTTTTCTAAAGCAAAGCCTACCATTTTTAAGTTTTATTAAAATCGGACTTTTTTTTGTTTAATTATATTTTGATACTGGGATAAAAAACTTGGGAGGGCTTTTCAACAGTTCTACTAAATACGTACTTTGTGAGGGTGTTAATTGTTTAGTTACTTTGATTATAATGATGACAACGTGCTCTATAATCTCTTCACAGTTTGAAGAGATATTAGAGAGCTCGTAATACACGCCGCGGTTTGCCGATGGGAGCTAATACTGAGGAGCTTTTAAAAACCAAGTTTTTTCTGCTCCAGCTACGGGGGGTTCCTTTGAGGATCTTCACGCTGCCCAGTTGTCTGCAGACACAGTGCTTAAAAACTGCAGTCGCAGCCACTTTGCACCACTGCCAAGGATGCAGCAGGACTGCGGTGCTGATCCTGCACACCCCAGCAGCTACGGCGCACGCCACCAGCCGGGGATCGCACTGCAGCTTTGCCGCAAGGCAACTGCGCCCCGGCCCATTCCGGTTCAAGGAGCGGCCTCGGGGATGGGATTACAACACGGCCCTCGCAACCTAGGTTCTCCTCTACGCTGAATTTCAGCCCGGAGCAAAGTTTCACAGTTCAGCTGCAAATAGTCAGGGGTGGGAACACTAACGGACCGCGCACGGCAGCAACACAAGTATCACTGCTCTACTCACAGACAAGTCAAGTACCAGCGAGAACACGGGTCATTACAGAGCCAAGGCAGCCTTTTCAGTTTCATCCCTTTTTGCTGTTTTTGGGAGATGCGTATCCATCTGCTCTTCTCCCACAGACATCTCTAACTAGCATCCAATCTGCCAAAAATCCCCATCGATGTCCAGAGGAACTCTACGTGCAGAGAACAGGCAGGGCCATGCCCGAACTAATTTTTTTTAGATCTATTTATGCTACTGTATCTGTTGTTATTTGTGAATGTACATGATAGAAACACTGCTTACAAAAAATATATCTTCTTTTCTTTAGAAAGGTTTAGTTCTGATAAATAACAAATTAAGTTTACAGATCTGAAATTGGCATACCTTGACGACTACAATCTACTAGTCTGAAAAAAGCTGGAATCCAGGTGAGGGAATGTATACCAAAGTGTTCACATTTGCATGAAGGATATGTTTGAACATAGTTGATGCAGAAACAAAACGTACTGTTTGCTATCTCTTGTGATCTGTGACGGCAGCACACTAGCTTGATAAGTGTATGCGTATATACTTTAGGTATATAAATAAAATATGAAAATGCTCCATTACTGAATCAAAGTATCGGAAGTGCTCTATTCGCTCAATTCTAGAGAATAAAAAGTTGTAACATCACAGAAACAAAAATATGACATAGCATGCGGTTACGATAGCAAGCACAGGGAAGAAAAATATTGAGAAAATATACTTATATGCATATTATGCAAATATATTTTACATTAACATACAATGTTATAAGAATGTTAAATAATGTGAATGCATGTTTAAAAAAGGCTACAGCTAGGTGGTTTCATGTCAAAGTAGCAAATAACCTGAGACATCTTCTATGCTTTCACTGGAATAACAATCTTTACATCTACAGCAGATGTAGAACACGTTGACAGTAGTTGAATTCTCAGCTAAATTATACTAAAAATGTGCTGTTCTCTTTCAAAATGACATGGCAGCTGGAACCAGTCCAAGGGAAGGAAAATGTGCTGTACATTTACAGTACTTACAAAAGATTCGTTTCACTGTTGATGGACACTTAAAATGCTTGGTTGAAATATTATGAACACGTGTATGTCTTCAAAGACCTACAGCAACACTCCCATGATCAGTTTGCTTACTGCAGAAGAGAAAGCAAGAGATCATTAAAAACGATGCCCATTCAGGACTGGGAAAAAATGTAATGTGACGTATATAAACCAAAGAAATTTTAGCAAAGAAAAATAAATTTGGTTTGATGAAATTGTACTTGATGGATCTGCAATATAAATGACTTATTTTAAACTTACCAGTGTAACTCTACCACATTTTGATTAGTGTGTATGGCAGCATTTACAAACAATGTTACTAAATACTGACTTTATACACGATTACAGCTGTTTGGAAATTCCTATGACAATCAAAGTTTTGTAGTGATAATATACAACACTTACTTTCTCAAGGCTTGTTGTTTTGACGACACCTGCCTTTCGATTTAAAAAGTTCCTCTGAAGTGCATTCTATGTTAAAGTGTCCATAACCTCAGAACGAATGTGTACATGTGTGTGTGCATACATATACTTTTGCTTTGCAGTGTGTGCTTTTATATACACACAACTCTTGCTGTATGTATTCACACATACATGAGTATGGTCTACATAGTAAAAGTTCATATATATATATATTTCTATATATAAATATATATATAAACTCTGCAGGCAAGTAGTACTTCCTTGTTATAACTGAAGTCCTTTAAAAAAGTTCAGTCAGTCAGTTAACATAGTACAGCCAGTAAATTAAGTTGAAAAGAGAAAATGTGAATGGAAACACCATTCTTGACCATCTGTCGATGGCATTCACATCTGTTAGATCAGGGATTTTTATTTTCAGCTGCGAAGACCTTCTTCGTAAATGGCCCCTCTTGCTGTGGGAGCCTGTTCTTTCTGACGAACGCCTTCCAAGGCTTTCGCGATGTGAGCTTTGTTTTCTGTACTGGATTCCTGAGTTGTCAAAGGATATTGTTGAATTTCTGGCATCCGTAACGCTGGTGGTGACCTCGTTGCTTGCCACCTCGTTGTGAATTTCAAGCGATGTTAGGAGAATGTTTCCATGGGTGTCCACCTAGGGGGCAAAAATAGAAATATAAATTGTTTCAAAAGACTTGACATCTATCAGCAGAATGTGGGTGGTATTTAAATCTCCAAACTCACACGTATTTTAAGAAAGCATGTATTCATTTTAAGCATGTGATAATCTTAGAAAAAAATGGCAATACTCAGCTGCTTAAAATTAGACAAGTACTTAAATACTTTTACCAACAGGGTTATCGTCATACTACCAACATCCAGTACGTAACCATATTTGGCAAAACCAATCATTTTCCTCTCCCTCTAAACCAGCCATGTTCTAAAGAATGGTGTAGCTCAGTGAAATCTGCATGTTCTTGGGGGAAGGGGGGGGGAGAGGGGTGGGGAGGAAGAGGGTAAAGGGCTGGATTCTCTCTTTGCTACTTACATGTGAAGTTTGCTAAAATCGCAAGAATAGCTCTGACTTGCTGAACTCTTGCTTTTTGGAATCACAGAGCTTATTTACAACCTCTCTCTTAAACTTTTCCTTCCAAAGTCATTTGCACAGTTTTGCAATCATGGCAATGCTTAACTGTGGGGCTTTTCCAATTGGATAAGTGATCTTAAAAAGCAATGAACTTAAGACATGGAAGAAAGCCGCTGAACTGAGGAAAGAGGGGGCATTCTTCCCTTCCACCTCCATATCCAAGAGACGGAGAGCACAGTGTCGAGCACAGGTGGGCAGTGCAGTGCCATTTTCAGTAAATAAGTGGAAGGTTACAACCATTTAGAGACCTTAAATTCTGGTCCAGACCCTCTAGTCCTCCTAGTACCAATAAAAGAGGAGTAGCACAGAGTTGGATATGGCTCCTTCAATCCAGAAAAACTTCCAGTTCCCATGAGTACCAATCAAATTATGCCGTATTTGGTAGGCAGTATTTGGTAGCTTCGGTGGTGGGGCACAACATTCCCTTGTGCCCGATGCCCCGTATGCTGGAGGACAGGCAGAGAAGATAGCTGATGGAAGGATCAGCTCCAATTTTCCTGCCTGCTTTTGGGAAAGGAAAATAATGTCCAAATGTAAAATAAATGCTCTGTACTGGGTATTTTCAACCAGTTAATGCATGTGTTCAAGTGAACTCAGTTCCCCATGTCAGAAACAGATAGTGAATCACAGCATAGAGGATAATTTCCAGGTTTATGTATACACTTTATTCACCCACAATTCGTTGTGCAATTAATACGTTCTTCTAACCTGCCACATGATCCAGCTGTATTAACTGTGCAGCAGTTGAACATCTCATCCTAGAAGCATCTGTTTAAAAGTGCTTAAGAAAACACACTATTGTCATGGCCTTTTGAAGTTTGTACAGTCATCTGATACCACATGCATTGCAAGCTTTGTGTGATACGTTAGAACTATGCATAGCTATGTGTCTGTCCATAAGCATTTAGGTTTTTTTCAGTCCTGTTAAAATTCTGTAAAATGGGTATTCCTTTTATCAATTATTGATGCTACAGCTTATCTTTTCTCAGTGAAAATAATTATTATAGTATATCAGTAATGCTTTGCCAAGCTTCTTGCAAATGGAAACAGAATATAAACCGACACACAGGCAAGTAGAAAAAAATAATCCTAAAGTATCCAACAAATCCTGCTGTTGTAGGCAACAGTACATTATGCTGATGAGTGCCTATAAATAAAAATAAACAATGTGAACCAAAACAATGGGGTGGAGAAGCCTCAGTGGTGATTAAGAAGAATTTATTTTCCCCATGGCAGAAACCCATTGGGTACAAAAGTACGAACTTGAGGTTTGTAGAAACGAGTTCATGCTGTTGAGCAGTATCTGCAACCAGGGAACACAGAGCCATAAAATACAACCATGGATGCCATCACTACTTATGGTGGTCTCTGAAAAGAACCGATTCCATTTTCTCTGGTTTTATTTCACCGAGTACAAATGATGATCAGGATTTGTAACCTCATTGTGAAAAGTATCTCCACAATCTGCATTTTCCTTATGAAGCCTTAAATCTCTCATCCACAGGTTCACATGTCATCTCATCCCAAGGCTTTGAGAAATGTCCTTTGGCTTACTAAAAACGCCCCAGCAGAGACCATTTTGCTGGGCTCCACCCTGACAGCACTGCCTTCCCCTTGCAGGTCACTGCTCCCTTTCCTTCCACCACCAGAGATGTCAGCTGTTCTTTCCCTCAGGGCTTCCTGATCTTCCCAAATTCTGTCTTTCACCTACATATATGCAGAAATTATGTCCCTTCCGTGGGTACTTTGTCCTTCTACACCAAGCCTGGAGTTTTGTAAGTAAGGTGTCAGCTGAAAGCTTGTATTCTGGAGGGTACATCTATACATTCAGGCTTCTCCTGTCCAAGGAAAGTATTAATTTGATTCCACTTATTTCATCACATGGCATAGCCTGCTTCACCTTACCTGCCAACCTTACATGCCACCCTAACGTAGCTTCTGCTCCTGGTCTGCCCAATGATGCTGCCTCTTTTCACTGGTCGTCACTGCATCCATAGATCGAACCAGACAGGTGGTCAAGAAAGTTGCAACGTTTGTGTAAATGCTTTGTCTCAAGATACCATTATGTCCTATGAGGTTGTATGACAGCATTTATTTTCTAAAAATGTCAAAATAAAACATATTTGGAAACATACTTTTGAAATGCATCTCTTTGTTAACAGGGCAACAGACTTGCATGCCAAATAGAAGGAAGGAGCAGATGGAGAGAAGAAGGGGTCTGCAGAAACTGAAATCAGGCTTCTAGTCCACAGATATGCTTGAGATCTATTCCTGAAAATTGTACTGATTCCTTCCGAGGTTTTGGATAAATCACCTAAGCTCTCAACAAAGTTAGAGCAGTATCTGCTAATGCTTTCTGACAATCTTAAGGTGATGTTGTGAAGTATGAATACTTAATGCATGCAACATGTTAAAAAGTATTTTCATATAAGTATGAATTCTGAATGACTTAAGCAATTATTTAAATTACTTTGACAAATGTACACAAGCTCTCTCAATGAACAAAGAAGCAAACCAATAATGGCAGGGCATCATGTGCAAGTTGACTCATGATTGCCTGAATATAGAATATACAGGTAGCTCCACATCACGGCTACTCATGATGAGCAAGACCAGTGTTTTTAGTAGGGAAGTGATCTTTCCCCTGTACTCAGCACTGGTGAGGCCGCAGCTTGAGTACTGTGTTCACTTTTGAGCTGGGCAACAAAGCTGCTGAGGGGTCTGGAAAACATGTCTTAAGAGGAGCAGCTGAGGGAATGAGGATTGTTTAGTCTGGAGAAGAGAAGGTTGAGGGGAGACCTTATTGCCCTCTCCAACTACCCGAAAGGAGGTTGTAGTGAGGGCTGGTCTCTTCTCTCAAGTAACAAGTGACAGGACAAGAGGAAATGGCCTCAAGTTGCGCCAGGGCAGGTTTAGGCTGGACATTAAGAAAAAAGTTTTTCACCCAAAGAGTTATCAAACATTGGAATAGGCTGTCCAGGGAGGTGGTTGAGTCGCCATCCCTAGATGTGTTTAAAAGAGGTGTAGATGTGGAGCTTAGAGACATGTTTTAGTGGCAGACCTGGTAGAGTAGGGTCAATGGTCGGACTAGGTATTTTCCAACCTAAATGATTCTATGATTCCATGATTCTAATGTCTTTGATAAAACTAGTTTTACTCGTGATGAATCTTATAATTTTATCACTTGGCTCCGAAATGTCACTGTCTGTGCACTGGAAATTGCCCCCAAAATGTAAACACTGGGCTTTGCTCTTGAACCTTGTTATAAATTAGAGTAGTGATATGGTGTATTTGGCCAAGTTCCGCTCACCCTTTACCATCGTGCTTTAACCTAAAAATTTCCCTTGTCTCTCTGTGCCTCCATGCCTCTTGTAGTCCCCTTTCTGCCTGACTGTAGCTCCACCTGAAGCCATTCATTCCTGATTCCCTGCTGTGGTCTCCACTGCTGGTGCTCCCATCTCCTCCCTGACACAAGCTAGGGCTGGTTGTTTCCATGGAGTGTTTCCCAGTGAGCTCATCAAAGCAGACGGAAACAGCTGAGTACCAAATCATTAATTAATTCCCTGCTGAATCAGCATGGATCCAAATATGCAAAACTGGTGCTTATAGTTCAGAATCAATTTTAATCAAACCCCACCTGTCCCACCACTAAACAACTACAGCGCGGGGCACCAGGGTGAAGGGACTGAATCTCACATAAATCCATTTGGAGGCTGAGAAGCATGAAATGCTGTGAGACATTTTAAACACAGAAAAACAGATCGCCATTTCTGAACTATACATGTTGCAGTACAAAGAAAAAATCCAGACTCTAGCAGCCTAACGTCATCACACAAAAATTACCATAACTTACCTAACTGAAGCCAGAAAGAGGAGAATTAAGATAAGGCTCACAAAGAACCTCTGGTCTTTACTCCTGGAGGAACACTACATCTCAAGGCTCAACTTGGATTGCACATTGTAAATATGAAACTTCAACACCTGTAAAGTCCTGAATCTGCTTCTTAATTCTAGACAAGATACTGGCTCATTTACATGTTAAGTCTTATACTTTTAAAGAAATACAAGCCAAGAGCTGCTATGGAATACCTTTCTTCAATCAAGATTCTTGGAAAACTTCAGCTTTAATGCCATTTTGGAAACACTTTACTAGGGCTGGGAAACTACCATAAGGCTTGATTTACTATTAGGTAGTGTCTGAATTATTTCAGGTTCATTTAGTTCTCTGTTTAATATTCCATAAATTTTAAGGTGTCCTTTACAATGAAATCTCTTTTTCCTCGTAAGTCTTTCACTCTACTACACAAAAAGAAGGAAAGGAAGCATTTTGCTCAAACCCCATAGGCATGTTTAGGAGTTCATCAATCTCAAATTTTTAAATACCACGTAAACACTTTCCATCATATGAAGCAATATAAATGCAAATAGCGGGTTTAAATAACAGCATGAAAAGCTGTCTCTGAAGTTACTCTTCTATTATTTTACATCAAAATTACTATCCAAGTACATTATGCCACAAAATAGATCTTCCCTTAAAATCATAATAAAATGGAAATTATTTTGGATGTAAATTGTAATCTAGAGTCCAGCTACCTGATTCTCACTTGATAAGCCCTGGCACAAGCATCTATGGTTATGGAAGGGGTAAACTACCTGTTAACAGTTTTCGTCTTCTCTACTTCTGTGTAAATGGCTTTCTAACATGTAGAACAGTAAACAATCAGGCCCTAAGTGTTACCTGTGCTTAAAGTAAAATTCATCGACCACATTATGCATTGGATATTTTAAAAATAATTTAAAACTGCAAGCACAGCAAAAATGCTAGTGTTGACTGTTCTCCTTGAATCGAAAAGTTGGTAACTTCTCTCACTATCATTGCAATATATTTATATTAATTAATAGGCACAAAGAAATGAAAGAGATTATTATGTCATATCAGCCTAGTAGGTGAACCCAGACAGAACTGGGAAGATGGAAAGATCTTGAAAAATAAACAAAGTACGAAGAATAAAAAACATGAGAAAGTTGTATCTTAGTATCCGTGTCCACCAAGAAAGAATGGAGTTTAACAATTAACCTTGGTATATTTGAACTGATGAAAAGGAAATGAATGTATGGTCCTCCCTTTTGCTTTATTTTACATTGTCTTTGGATTCTTTCACTCTCTGGGATGTACTAGGGACTGCAAGTACAATCCTTATTGCTATCTCTGGATTTGCACCATTCCTACTTGTTTGTGCAAAGTGGCCGTAGAACAAAATTTGTATGTGCACAAGCCTCCCAGTGTACACTGAATGCCCACATCATAAGCATTACAAGACCAGAGTTCTTCCCACAGGCACTGTGCTCGTCACCCTTGACAGATATTTTTCAAAACTTGGCACCTATTTATTCATCACACTCATGTGTCAGAAATATCCCACTGTTAAAAGCAGCACTGAAAAAAGTATCCAGGAAAGATGAAGATGCACAGGAGAATACTGGCAGCTTTGCTATTCTCATATTTCCCAATTTAAACTGAGTGATAATTCTGCCACAGCAGCCAAGATATTCATTCTCAGAATAAAATCCCACTTGTGAGAAGGGTTGCTACAATTAACAATTCTTTAAAAGCGCTAAGTAGATGTAAGTGGCCTGAGCCTCTATTCTCAGCCATGCCTGGTGGGAAGCTGCCATCTTGGCCGACAGCGAGGGTTTGAGACAGGAATCTCCAGAGCTAAAAAAAACACGCAGGAACTGCCTGATGAGAAGGGCCTTTTTATGAAGGGTTATGCATTATTTTTGTTCAAAGGAAGCTCTTCCCACATGTCTGACAGCCACGGGGCGGGGGTTGAAGCTTGAATAAGCTCTGTGTGATAGTTGCCCTCCTGATTGATACCCAGGGGCCGAACTTTTGGTCCCACCAAAGTGAAAACGCAAATTGCCACAGCTTGAACTAAGAAGCAATATTTTTAGCAGGCAACTGTAACAAATCATAACCTCTGTGGATTGTCCCAGAAGGAGCAACGTCCAAAACACATGCCCACTAGCTGATTATGCCAGCAGCCTCTATCACAAGAGTGAACAACAAGTGAGAACAGGATTGCCTCAGAGCGCTCTCATGCTGATTTAGTTGTAAATTAGGCTGTATCTGAGCCTTATTTAAAAGAAACAATTTATGTAGCAAAACTGAAAGTGCAGGCAGAGCTACAAATGAGGCCTGAATCTGCCAACACAAACAGGAGAAACAGAACTGACCCATAACAATGGTGATCAATTTTCAAAGGAAAACATTTTTACAGGCCACCTATTCTTTTCTGACAGTTTTTCCACAAACGGAGGACTTTAATTTAGGCACCAATACCATATGCAGAGGAAATATTTTATGAAAAACCAAGATTCACTTCTTCCTATATAGTAAAGCTTCTCCTTATATATGAACCAGCGTGGCAAAGTTTTCAATCTGAAACTGGTATGTGTATGAATATTGATTTACACAAAAAAGGAGCATCCTAGGTTCATCTTCAATAACTATGGTTTGCTGGGAAAAAGCTGGAAAAGTTCAGTGAGGAATACTATTTACAGTGCATTATCTGAAATAAAATATGATGCAAAAGCCGTCAAAAGAGACGGCTAAGTGTGAAATTTTCTTTGTAGTCAGCTGCTGATCCACAGATGAGTCATTTGTAAAGACTCGCTCAGGTTTCGTCTCATCACCAGCTCTGAATCTTCTGAAACCGTTTCAAGAGATTCAGTTTCGTCAGACGTGCCTCAGTCACCGTGCCACCTTCAGCAGTGCTACATGGGAGAATACAGGGCAGAATTTTCCTCTCCCTGCTGCTTTTCTTTGTCACCCTTGAAACATGAGGACACTGGCTGTGCCGTTTCCATGCTGCGAGGGCTCTTCTTTCACTTAAGCCTGGAGCTATTGGGCTTGTTGGCTCTAACACACAGGCAGGGCTGGACAGAAAGCCATAACGGGAGCAATGAAGCCAACAGGCAGCTCAGCAGCAGCAGCTGGTGGAGCCCTCCTCAACTCAGCAAGCCTCAGTGGTAGCGTATCAGGAATAACTCAGAGACAACTGCCTAAAAGCTTGGCACTGGAGAGGCATGTCCATAGCAGCAGGAGCATCAACATGGAGATGGCTGTGCCAGTTTCGGCTTTTCAAACCCGTAACCTCCGATGCAGGACAATGCAAATGCAAATGCATTAGGAAGCAGAGTTACTGAGCATGAACAGTGACTGCTTTGCAAAGCAATTATCAAATAAAACACAAGCATACACACATCTGTGCATTTTGTGGCCTAGAACATTTTTTGTTATTAAGACTCTCCCGCTCTACAATCAGATAAGGCTAGGAAAGCATGAAAAGCCCTTTTGCTACTATAAGAAAGAGGGCTGTTTATAACCAAGCCTGCTAGCTTGCACTCCAGACTTCAGTCCTGTGATGCGTAAATAATGAACTACAATTACCAGTGTCCATGCTGCTTCTACTGGTTTCCATGGGCTAAAACACTCCTGAGTGAAAACAACGCAGCATTTTCCCTCATCCTTCTCTTGCTCCCTTTGCCTGAGAGAAAGACACTGCCTCAGCAGCACTCCCAGTCTTGGGAACCATATGAACAACACTCAAACTCAGGGTCTGAACATCAGGCAATGTGTTGTGCTGCCTCTGCTCTGCTACTGCTGCCTCCCAACACAAACAGTGATTTCCACAGCGCCGCAGCCCCTCCTGACTCAGGCTGGACCTGATGCAGCACAGAGTTGTTCTGTCACCACACCCACAAGTTACAGCATCTGATGCAGACAATCATTGGACTAATGTTTATTTATTTATTTGGTTTGGGTTAGGTTTTGTTTTGCCTTTTTTTTTTTCTATTGCTCTGAGCTAGGACTCTAAATCAATGACAGGGAGCTCATGCATACGGTTCCTATACAAGAAAATTCAATTACTAAAACAAAATAGCAACACACATCAACCCAAAATGGTAGTCTTAGAGACAAACTAAAAATAATGCCTTCTTCCAGTTTTATATTTGAACCCTTTTCAATCTTCTTTCCAGCACAGCATACATTTGACAGTCATCAAATAGCAGTGATAGCTGCAAAGGGGGCTGCCTGTTTTTAGGCACTCTCTCTGTCTTTAAAAATGTTGCTCAGCCCTAAATCATGTGAGATTTGAAGTATCTCCCAGGATTAGAAACCTTCCCTTTCTGAATCGAAATACACTCCATAGAAGCCTGAAGCCTCATCAAAATGGCAAAATGAATAATTTCATTGAGCTTGCACAAGGTGGTCTTATTCCATGGGTCTGAGCCTCCCTTACAGTGCAATATGCCCTCCAGCCTGTGAGCCTCTCCAGGACTCCTCCTCCACTGAGCAGTCCACCCAACAAATCCATACCTCTCCAATTTACAGAGAAGGATGTTTTGGGGGACTGTGTCAAAGGCCTTACAGAAGAAGTCCAGATAGATGACATCTGCTCTTCCCTTGTCCGCTGATGTAGTCACACCACCACAGAAGGCCACTAGGTTGGTCAGGCTGGACTTGCCCTTGGTGAAGCCACACTGGCTGTCTCAAATCACCTCCCTGTCCTCTCTGTGCCTTAGCATAACTTCTAGGAGGACCTGTTCCGTGACCTTCCCAGGCACAGAGGTGAGGCTGACAGGTCGGTAGTTCCCAGGCTCTTCCTTTCTACCCTTTTTAAAAATGGGTGCAGTGTTTCCCTTTCTCCAGTCACTAGGGACTTCATCTGATTGCCATGACTTTCCAAATATCATGGAGCGCAACAATAACAGCCAATTCCCTCAGGACTCTGGGATGCATCTCATCAGGTCCTGTAGACTTCTGTATGTTCAGGTTCCTCAGGTGGTCATGAACCTGATCTTCTCTTACGGTGGAAGAGACTTTGTTCTCCCAGTCCCTGCCTTGTGGTCCATCCACTCGAGAGGTGTGGGAAGACAGGTTGCCAGTGAAGACTGAGGCAAAAAAGTTGTTGAGTATCTCAGCCTTCTCCTCATCCATTATTACTAGTTTGACAGTTCAGCTCATTGAGAGGTATGCTTTCTTTGACCTCCCTTTTCTGGTTGACATACCTGTAGAAGCCCTTCTTATTAGTCTTTGCGTCCCTTGATGAGTTCAGCTCCAGCTGCACCTTGGCCTTCCTGACCCCATCCTTACACAGCTGGGCAGTGTCCCTATACTCTTCCCAGGACACCCGTCCCTGCTTCCACTGCCTGTGCATTTCCTTCTTGCCCTTTAGTTTGACCAGCAGGTCCCAACTCAGCCATGACAGTCTCTTGCCTCCCTTTCCTGATTTCTTACTCCTGGGGACTGAGAGCTCTTGTACTCTTAAGGAAACCATCCTTAAAGATTTGCCAGCTCTGCTCTGGTCCTTTGTCCCTCAGAGCAGTTTCCCATTTAGTCTTACGGACTAACTCCTTGAACAGCTGGAATTTTGCTTTCCTTAATTTCAGTGTCCTGCCGTTACTCTTCACCTGACCCATATCCCCAGGACTGCAAACTCCACCTGCGCATGAACTCTGCAGCCCAGGCTGCCTCCAGTCTTGATGTCACCAACTATCTCACTTGCGTTGGTGACCAACAGGTCCAGTATCACATAGCCTCTGGTAGGGCTGTCTATTGCCTGCCTTAAGAAGTTGCGCTCAAGTGCGTTCCAGAAGCGTCCTGGATTGCCTACAGCTCGCCATGCTACTTTTCCAGCAGATATTGGGGTGGTTGAATTCCTCCAGCAGGATGAGAGCCTGCGAATCCAATGCCTCCCGTAGCTGGAGTAAGAAGGCTTTGTCAATAGACTCCCCTTGATCGGGCAGCCTGTAGTAGACATGAACCACAAGGTTTCCTTTGTTGCCTCGGTCTCTTATTCTTACCCATAGGCTTTCAACCTGCTTGTGGCTATTCTTCAGAGACAGCTCTTCACACTCTATCCATTTCTTGATGTGGAGAGCAATGCCTCCGCCCCTCCTTCCTCACGTGTCCCTTCTAAACACCATTTAGCCATTGATAGCTGTGCTTCAGTCATGGGATTCATGCCACCAAGTTTCACTAATGACAACTAGGTCATAGCTTTCTAGCAGCACAGTGGCTTCCAGCTCCTCCTGTTTGTTGCTCATGCTGCATGCATTGGTGTAGAGGCACTTCAGCAGAGCTGTCAGCCATGTCACCTTTTTAGAGGAACAGTCCTTAGTTCCTTTGATGGATTTCACTGGTATTTCCCTCTCGGCTCTTATTACCTCAGAAGCCCCTGGCTCATCTCCATAAGATTTCAAGTGTGCTGCAGTGCAGCCAGCTTGTCTCAGAGCTACAGGCTGAGGGCCCTCGCTAGCACCCTGTCCCTCTAACCTTGACGTGTCATCCCACAGCTGGTCACAGGCAAACCTGGTATCATCCCTCTCCCCCTTCAAGCCTAATTTAAAGTTCTGTAAATGAGATCTGCTTGCTTCTGAGCAAAGATCCCTTTCAGAAAGGTGAATCCCATCTGACGCCAGCACTCCTGGATGTCTATACATCCATGGATGCCTGTACAGCATGACACACAGTGATCCAGAACAATGGAAACCATTTTCCTGTGTCAGGACTGTCATGCTGGAAGCCCTGGTAAAAACTTTGTCCAAAGCAAGTCTACTAGATGGATTTTCCCTGAGCTGCTCATCCTGAAAGCAATGGGACCTCTTACCTGCTCTGAGAAATTCCATCTGCTTTGCATTTGCCAGTGTTTCTCAAACCACAAATTCAGATTTGACATCTTACATCAACCGAATCTACATTTTCTGTCTATGCTTTGTTTCAAAGGAAGATTTCTGATTGGTTCTACCTAACGCCCCTGTCTTTCCCCGTTGTATGCTGGCACCACTTCTTTGAAGGCACTAAATCTAGTGACTGCAACGAAGCTCTGTTGACTTCACCAGCTGAGGTCTGGAGACAAAATGTCTTCCACACAGAATGGAACCATACCTCATTATTTATGCTACGTCATTTGAACAGCAAATACTCACAGTCGGTATGAGCATATGCGTTTCTACAAAGCATACAAAGTTCCATTTTACAGCTGGGACTCCAAGTGACAAAGTAACACACTCTTCTTTCAGCTCTGGTGTGCTAAATTTGTATCCTAATTTCATTCATGCATGGCTGATATTAGACAATCAGAAAATTCAAAACAGTCCACAATATTTGCTTAGGGCAATCCATAAACAAAAGAAAAGGTTGTAAGTCAAAAGTGAGAAAAAAAAAAAAGATTGGTATATTCTATGATCAGATCTGGGATATAAAAATTACATGATGAAAACCTCTCATTTTCATATAGTTAAGGTACATACGCTTGATTTGACAATATAGACCAACTGATGTCAAGACAGAAGAACAGTTAGGCATGGGGTGCTATCGGGCCCATTAACAAGACTTGTACTGAATTATGTAAATCATTTAAATGTATGAGATTCACCAGATGGTTTCCTTTGGGAGAACATCTGCATTACCTGCTTGCAGCTAAAATCTTCTCCATTACTTTCAGTTGTGGTACTCTTTTTTTTTTCCCTTCTGCTTTTTTTATTATTATAACTATTTATTTTTCCAGGAAAATGGATTAATTCTTCCTGCTAGCTTAGTCCAAAGCAGTGCTGCCAACTATCATGAGAATTTGGTTTCATAATATAGTCGAGAAAACTGAGTTCAAAAATTATTTCACAGATACAACTCTTGATAATTAGGTGTGTATTACATTCACTATAGCAGACAGAATCATTAGGATCAAAATATACAGCTTTAAATTACTTTTATGATACTGGTATTTAATAAACAGGTACTAGTCATGCCACGGTGAACTCTTCTAATTATAGCTGATAGAAAAAACAGTCTTACTCAACAGAACAGAATGAAAAATTTCACTGGGAGCATTTTAGACAAAAGAGATGTTCTATTCAAACTGACATGGCTTGGTGACATCATATAGTATTGAACACCTTGAATTTTTCTTCCAAAAGGAAAAAAAAAAAAAAGAGGGTATTCATTGGATGAAGTAATAGTCTAGGCAAGGAAATAGGCTAGAGTGGAATCGGCACGTACCATGCCAATACTGTGCTTCAGAAATCAATCTGAAAGTTTCTCTTGCAATTGTAATTTTCTGCTGGTCTTAAACAGCAGCAGATGATGATGCCACACACAGCAGTTCAGCTATGCTGGCCAATTAATTAGCATGGCAGAACTAATCCTTATCTGTTCTCTCCCGTTCTAAATGTGTCTGCTCTAAGTGAAGTGATAAAAAGTATGCTCAGATCCTGGATTCCCTTATATAGGTACTTCAACAAAATCACAAATAAATTATATTTGATTTAGAAAAATAAATGCCTTTGTAGATTTCAGCCTTTATTTTCCAGCTAGCTGCACTCCCATTGTTTTCTTTTTCTTACAGTTACCTGTCACACAAATCATACTCACTTCGATTTCTGCATACCTAAATATATTCTTCTGTGTAGGTTCTTGCATATAAAAATGCCAAAGTTTGTCCACAAAAAGGAGATATTGATAATGTTTTATGCAAGCTTTTTTTTTTTCATACAGTTAGCTTTTGTAATAAAAGCAAAGAGAGACTATATATAGATTAAAGAATCCTACCCGATTGCCTTCAAACTTTGAGCGATCGTTGTTTGCCTTTGCTGTTTTTTCTGCAAGTTTCTTCTGCCTTTGAGGACCTTTTCCAAAGAAAATGTAGTTGACAAAGGCGTATTCAAGTAAGGCCAAGAAGACAAATACAAAGCAGCCCATAAGATACATGTCAATGGCTTTAACGTATGGAATTTTAGGCAAAGTCTCTCGCAGATGAGTGTTGATTGTTGTCATAGTCAGCACAGTTGTAATTCCTACACAAAGAAAAAAAAAAGAGCACATATCTTACAACTCTAAGCAGATCATGCTTCAACTTCGTTTTCATTTTTGGCAAAATTGCCTTGTCGGTGTGAAGAAGCTTAAAAATTTGTGAAAGATACCTCTCAGGTGGCATCACTGCCAAAGAAAGTAAAATTAAAGCTTGATGCTTTATTATTCTCTTACAATACTTTCTTCATACGATCAGGGGGAACAGCTACCATGGGGGCCTGGCACCAGTGCCATGAGTTAACATAGCTTCATGGAAGCTGTACTGAAGATCTCCTCCATGAAGACCAAACTGATCTGACAGGAAGGCAAATAATCTGCCGAGCATTAAAAAGTGCGCTCCTCCAGCACCGTGCTGCTCAACACATTGCAGAGAAGTTCTTAAAAAGTAATTAACTGGCGGTCTGGATAGATAAAACTGTGTCCACATATTAAGGCAGAGTGTTCATATAAACAGTGAAAGATTCCTCTCATGCAGCTGTAAGGGTTACGCAGCTGGTTGAAGTCAGTCCTGTCCTGTCCCCTTCCTCCCCCACCCCATAGTGGAGAGAGACAGGCACCTTTCTAGAGCAGTTAATTCCATCTGTTTTAGACACCTATTTCAGGAAAGGACAATATAGAATAGAGATTTGAGATGCCTAATTAAGAGCAACAGTCTGATTTCTACACAGAAAGAAGTAAGATGAGCAGTGAGAGGCAGACAGGTATGTGCATTTGCGGGAAGAAAAAGCCGAAGAGGGAATGCAGCATTTTTATTGTGATTGACTGGACATTAATAAAGTACCTAGAAAATCTATAAGGTATGTCAAACCCTCATTTATTTACCTAAGGATGGACATAGCACCTGAAATATATAACAGAGTACTGCTTTGAAAAGCTGGTAAGAAAAGCAAATTTATTGTCAGTCTGCTTGAATTCAAAATAAACTGCAGGGTCTGTATCTCTGCTGGAAATTTTATGGGAATCACAAATCACAGGTGGCTGAAAACACAGATTTGTGGAATAAGTCAACATTCGTAAAAGAGGCAAGCCATTCTAATAGGTCCCCTCCATTACTATTTTCTCTGATTCCATAATTATACCATCAGTTTGTAAGTAGTCACTAAAATGCAGGCATAACAAAAATAAAGAGCAAAAGAAAATTGCTGCTATATTATAAAGCACAGCTTCCTTTACCTGAAGAGACAGAAATAAAGACAATGTAATTCAAAATCAAGCTGTCAGTGTAAACAGTGTCACTCCAGGGAACTGCAGCAGTAGCCTATGTGATTCTGTAACAGATATTTTGTATATTTAGTAAGTCAGCATCATGCAGTTTTCAGTGCTTTTCCTCTAAATTGTGAAACAAGTGTGTGTTGATGTCAGATGTTTCACGGCTTGAAATATAGCAGCGACACACACAACACAAGCTTATTTAAAAATTTCATTGGGTATAACTCACCCAGCTCTGCGGTAAAATGAGGAGTATAGCTGACATTATTTTATCTAAAGAAACTTTGACTCTAGAAAAGCTTCATGCAAGTACAAGGAACAGGCAGAGGATTGTAGCAAGCACTTGTATGTTTGCAGCCCAAGGGACTTCACTAGCCTGAATTAGCTTCTTTCCCTGTAGGACTACCTGCTGCTGCTTCCCATAAGGGATTCAAAGAATTACCCAAGATCCAATTGTTTCTTGTATCAGAAATACCACAGATTCCTTTTAACACACCCTTGGCATCTCACTAGCATCCCACAGATGCTTACAAAATCATAGGTCAACACGGGACTTAGAAGCCCACTCAGTGAGGGTTATGATGCCCACATTTTTGGTGCCTGTTCCCAGGCCAGCAGGCCTTACCCTCCTCTGTACTGCGCTTTTCAGAGCCAGCTATGTATCTCCAAAGGTGCCATATTGCCTTTCAACTTCGATACCATTTCATATCGGTTTCAGACTCATAAGAGGGGCTATACAACGGAACATAGGATTAGACCCATGGTACTGAACTTTATTATACAAACATCATAGACATAATCACCAAGGCACTAACTGTTTTCACAGAACCTACTAGATGGATCTCTCTCCTCTCAAAAGGATTTTATATCAATTGGAAATAGAGCATCTGGGCTCCTGAGCTTGCTTTGGATGTACTCTCCGACTTTCTTCTAATATTTGTGTTATCACAGTATAGTACTTGATGAACTTCTGCTACACAGAAATAGGCCACATGAGACAGTCCTATTCCTTAAACAAAGAAATATTGAATCCATTATGGAAGGGCATGGAATGTTACTGGGTTTGGTAACTTCTGTCTAACCATCTGTTGTCTGCAGTCCTGTCCGGCATGTAAAATCTAGAGGCTGACTGATGTGTCTGAAGCCTTCCCCTCACTCAGGTGGATCTTTGGTATCCAGTAGTTCATTTATGACTACATCCGAGCTGTTTGGACTCTGTGTCCCACCTCCCATTAAACTACTACTTAGCTGCAAAGTGCTGAACATGCACTAGCTGCTGAGTGGTAATGCTAGACTGTGTCCTGCCATACGGACCAGCTGATCCACAGTACCTGTACAATTACTGTACAGTAACTGCAGTTAATCTACAATATCTTCAGTTCCCCAAGTTCAGAGGGTAGGATGCAATATGATATTATGCAAAGGTATGGCTGTAGCTGCCCAGCACTCTTTGGTATGTGGGACCTTGGGAGGTACGGGGTACAGAGATGGGGAATCATACAGACACAGGTTGGAGTCCCCGTTTGCTGTGCTACGCATGAGAAAAACAAGGGAACTAGGGAATATGTTCCTGTTTTAAGAAAAGAAGAAAGCATAGCGGGAAGCTATACAGCATAAGCTTAGTGTCAAGTTTTGGGAAGGAAGGTATGTGCTGTTGGGAAGCACAGGGTTGAAGACAGGATTTGGGATGAGATGAGAGGCAGCAGTAGTCATAAGGATTTATGGATCCATTTAATCCTCCTTGTCTATAGCTATCCCTGAGTATGCTTCTTAATAGATAAAGTATTTCCTGTGAGATATTTTGAAGCTACCTTCCCTTATCTAAAGGATACTTTGATCTGAAAAGGCCTTGGACAGGGATCACCAACCTGTGCCAAATCCATGTTTTTCCGTCATGAGGTAAGTGGCACTTTAAGCTGTCACAAAAATACACTTGGCATACCACGCATTCTGAGGGTTAGGTGGGATGTGATGGCCCATAGCTGGCGTGCCCTGTGCTCTGAACTAGCACACGGTTCTTGAGGCCTGTTCCTGCCACTGTCAGTTAAAGCAGCCATGACCTCAGGTGGAGGCTTGGAGCCACACTTGTCTTCTCACAATGAGCTGGACTAAAAGCCCACGATCAAGCCCTTGGAGCACGATCCTGGAGCTGGTCCCCTCACTGAAGCTACTGACAACAACATTAATTTTGATGGGAACAAGGCTGGGACCCGTATGAGCAGCTCATGTCACAGATGTAGTGGTAGCTACATTCCTGCATGCAGGGGAAAACTCATCACTCTGAGGCAATACCGGATGACACGATTTTGACGTAAATGATTTTGGAATATCAAAACACTGACATCACGTTGCAGTCTTTAACAACCTCTGAAGGCTACATTCAGTCTGACATTTTAAAGTCCCACTCATTCTCAGCACATACCAAGGGCAACTCTTGCTGCTGATGCATCATAATTGATCCAGAATGACACCCATGACAAAATGGTAATCAGTATGGAGGGCATGTAGGTTTGAAGAATAAAGTATCCAATATTTCTCTTCAACCTGAAGCTCAGTGAGAGTCTTGGATAGGCACCTGAGGAAAGGGAGGGGAAAACAGCGTTATTTGTAGTGAAGAAAAGACACTTGCAGATACTTGTCATCAGTTTCCGTAGAAACTAAAGCATGCACATTTTATGGGGTAGTATGACATCTGCAGAACAGCAGGGAAAACGCCTTCACTTTATTACTGGTTGGTATTAAAAGAAACCTTGCAGTGAATACAGTGATATCCAAGCAATTTGTATTTGCGAAGAAAAGAGAGAGTAACTTTTTAGATTACTGAACAGATGGGTGAGCACCGGTTAGTTTTTAAAAACAGATGCTTAGGTCTCCATGCAAAATGCTTATCCAAATACACAGTTTTATGTATAGTACTTATATCGAGAGGATCAGTAATCTGCATAGTTTTATATTTACATGGAAGAGTTCCTCATGAGATGGCACCTCTTAATTACATCTGAACTGAGAAATATGCTACCTGTGGTGTCAAAAATAAATTGTAATGAATCCCAGTGAGAAAAAGCCTTCAGGACAGATCCAAAGGCCCCTAACATCAATTAGAGCCAGACAGGACTTTCTTCCAAAAATATTTTAAGCAAAAAAAGATTATTTTTTATGTGTGTGTATATATATAGGACTCATGAATTATTACACTTTGAGGAAACAAAGAATGAAAAAATGAATAAGCTCAATATAAATGTTTCAAACAAAACATTTTACTATTTAACTTCCAACTGGTGTATTTCAAAATTGGTGTTAATCTTACTGAATACATTTTATATACTTAGAAATCTGAAACAGTTCTTCCACCAAAACCGAAGAGGATTAAATCTGAGTACAGCTGTACAACAAAAAGGTAGTCATTCACACAACATTAGTTCCATGATTTCAGTGTTTGCATTATTAGTCTTAAATGTGATATTTCTAACACCTCACTTAAAAGCCCTAGTTATAGTCAACATTCTAAAAAGCATTTCTGAACATACTGAGGGTCCAAGTAGATATTAGATCCCATGCCACCTGTTCTAATGCAAATATGTGCGAGATATGAAAGATTACATCTAGAAACAAAGAAAAAATTACAAACTTCCCTTTAAATTATGTTCGTATGTTTGCATATGAGCATTAGAAATATTTGCCCATATACACAAGAATGATGGATTTCCTGAGAGAGAGGGCAAAAGAAAGCACAGAAAACTGCAGATTTCTCTTCATCTCATTCCTAATAATTAGCTATGCTCTGAGGTATATGACGGAAAAAATGCTACACTGTTTCCAGGTGGCAGAAGCATCCAGGGAGTATCAAACTTCATGCAAGTATCCTTAACTGTTTTCTCAAATAATCTCAGGAGAACTATCATTGGAAAAAGAAATACATGGTAAGTGTATTTGGTTGCTGTGATAACTTCAATCAGTAGTATTTTTTTCCAGGATGAAATGCCTTCTAGTTTCACCAATAGAGGAATATTGGTAGAATCAGAAGAATTTATTTCATCACAAAAACCAGACCAAGGTTTTCTGCCATCTAAAGCACTCAACATAATTTTCAGCAAAGAATCATTTTGACTTTAGCTTGCTTAACATCTTCATTTTCCAACGACCAATGTTTAATTTCAAAAGACAAATTCTCTTTGAAACTATGCCTGCCTTTTTGCTAACAAAGCTTGACTTTTTCATTGCACTTCTTATGAAACGGTTTCCATGGCTTTGTGTCTGCAGAATATGTATATAAAACAGGAACATAACCTGCCATCATGAAATACATTAAAAATGTAGCAGACTTGATCACCTTTCTGCAATAAGAGTAGCGCATCAGACAGAAGTCTTTATAAAGCTCTGTTGAGGAAAATTATTTCATATCATACACCACCCACATAAAGGATTCTCTATAAATCTCTTCCTGTCCTGGAGTCAGGTCCTGTCCAGGTCTGGGCGTCTGTGGAATATCATTGATAGAGGTGATGACTGGAAAATCTCCCATGAAATACTGATTCTTTGAAGGATTCATTCAAGAAGGTTCAGTGGACCTGAATCACTGAACCAAAGCCTCTTCTTGGGTTGCTCCAGTGCCAAGGACCCTGGGCACATTGGGGAACCTCAGAGAAAGAAGAAAGTGAGCCCTTTGCTATTCATAAAGCAGGGAAATGGTGTGGATGGAGGAGAAGTGTGGTAACAGTGGAGAGAAGTGTGACGTATGTCAGTAATGTTCACTAACGAATTCTTGAACCGAGAAACAGTGTAACAAAGCACACTTTAGACACCTATCTTGAATGCTTCATCCGCGACCTACAGCCATTACCTCAGTACCATCTCCATCTAATGAGACAAGGTAATTACTGAAACTAGTGGACTTTCCAGACAGATTGTCTCAAGGCAAGAGATATCAACACAAAGTTGTTTCAAGCACCAGGTTCTTTGCCCTGAAGCGAAAAGGTAGAAACCCAAGAACCATACTGAGGGCCAGGGCTGTCAGTGCTGGCTGTCTTCCTGCTCTAGAGTTGGAGCTGGACTGTATCAGAGAGATTCCATTGCGACTCTGAAGGCGCCCTGCTCCTTTTGAGAACATAGAATAGAATAGAATAGAATAGAATAGAATAGAATAGAATAGAATAGAATAGAATAGAATAGAATAGAATAGAATAGAATAGAATAGAATAGAATAGAATAGAATAGAATAGAATAGAATAGAATAGAATAGAATAGAATAGAATAGAATAGAATAGAATAGAATAGAATAGAATAGAATAGAATAGAATAGAATAGAATAGAATAGAATAGAATAGAATAGAATAGAATAGAATAGAATAGAATAGAATAGAATAGAATAGAATAGAATAGAATAGAATAGAATAGAATAGAATAGAATAGAATAGAATAGAATAGAATAGAATAGAATAGAATAGAATAGAATAGAATAGAATAGAATAGAATAGAATAGAATAGAATAGAATAGAATAGAATAGAATAGAATAGAATAGAATAGAATAGAATAGAATAGAATAGAATAGAATAGAATAGAATAGAATAGAATAGAATAGAATAGAATAGAATAGAATAGAATAGAATAGAATAGAATAGAATAGAATAGAATAGAATAGAATAGAATAGAATAGAATAGAATAGAATAGAATAGAATAGAATAGAATAGAATAGAATAGAATAGAATAGAATAGAATAGAATAGAATAGAATAGAATAGAATAGAATAGAATAGAATAGAATAGAATCACTTGGGTTGGAAGAGACCTTCAAGATCATCGAGTCCAACCATAATCTACACTACCAAAATCACCACTAAACCATGTCCCTCAGCACCATGTCCACCCATCTTTTAAATACCTCCAGGGATGGCAATTCCACCACCTCCCTGGGCAGCCTGTTCCAATGCCTGATAACCCTTTCGGTAAAGAGGTTTTTCCTAATATCCAGTCTAAACCTCCCCTGGCACAACTTGAGGCCATTTCATCCCAGACATCCCAGACACCAGCATGCAGCTGGTGGACATGACATAGCCCCTACATCTTTTCGATCAGCAGCTGCAGACGGAGAAGGCTGCCCTATGCCATCTCAAACAGCAGCAACTCACTTTAACTGCATACACATGAGCTACGTGTCTAAGCTCTGGTTACATTTATAGGAGAGACAGTTCATCTAGTCAGTCTGGCAAATGAAACCTAGAGAATTATCCATCTCCTCCTATTGCCTACTGGTGGACTGAATTTGTCTCCAGACTCCACGGACTGCATTGACTAGATTCCCGCCAACTACGACACTTAGTTCATATGTAGAACTGAAGTTATATTCACCTTAAATAAGAGCAAGATGAATCCCAGCCTTGCAAGCCTCAGGGTAGGTTTTGGGGGTCTGCAGTCCCTGGGCAATCTAACCAAAAGTCTTGCTGGCATCACAGCTACTTACTGCAGCTGACACATTGCTTGGTTTCACAGAGGTAAGTAGAACGTCATCCTGTTTTGTGGTGATTTTCCAAACTCAAATTTTATTTGGAGGTCTGGATATCAGGAAATTTCAGAATAATTTGGTCTTTGTATAGTTCAGGTTGAAACTGAAACAAGAACTGGTAGCCCTCTTTTTTCATACTATACAGCCAGATTTCTTCTTTAGGTAGCTCTCCGAGAGACTACAAACATTTATATTACTTTCACCTGTATAGCCTTCACAGATGATCTATTGGCCCTGCCTGCAGCCTGCTATAATATCTCACCTCCAGCAAACAGACCACAGGAATTTGTGGGGGAAAAAAACGTATTAAAAGAAGGAACATTCCTTATTTCCCCTACTTATTTTCCCCTCTTTGTCTAAATGGCCAAAGCTCAGTCAAAAGGACAGGTCCTAACCTGTACGGAACAAAGATTGTAAGTCCAGATCTTTATTTATCTAAGGAGGAACCACCTTGTGTAATTTATTTAATAAAAATGGATTTCTTGGTGAGCTCAACAATTACACTGTTACTTGCCTGATTATGCTTGGGTAATGATTTGTCAATGAAGGCTCAGTACATTTGGAGATTAATTACCAGGAAATTCTAGTTGTTAACATTCCATCAAAATTTGTTTTTGCCTAAGAACAGTGTTGCTGTTCAGGGACCAGATTTTTTACCCCTCCTCCCATCTCATATAACATGTTGATGTCTATTGGCTAATTTAAATAGTACAGGAATAGCAGAATTTGGCCTGAAGTATTTAAATCTTACAACAGTATTGAGAATGCAGGCAAGGAAACAAATACTTAATCAATAACTGAGCTCAAAATATTCCTCTTTCATATTTTTGGGTACTTGGTAAAAAGTAATTACTCGTTTCTGTTTCAATTTCATTAAAAGCTAGCAAGCTGAAACATCTAGCTCCAAGGCTAAATTAGTCTCTTGCTGTTTTATCCAAGTATGAACCAAGATAAAAGAGCTGGTCAGTTGCAGAATTCTAATTTTAATCTGTTCTTCTGGGAAGGTTCTTTGGATAATTGGAAATGTACTTTACAGACTGATCTTTCAGAATACAGCAAATAATTAATTTTCAAATCTTTTAAGACTACCCTCTGCTTACCAACAGGTTGCTACTGTGGCTCTGACTGCTGTGCATCCTGAAGCTTTCAGGTAGTGTTTTACAGATCCTCATTCCTGTTCAGTTTCTTAGCACTTCTGGGTAACAAACATTAAAGAGGCAGATTCAGCTCACAGGTCTAGGCACTAAATTTCAGGTGTTTGCATGCAGATATTTACACATGGATGGAGCATAAGCTCTCAGGGTAAACCATGGACATGTAGACGTACAGCCAGCTGAGGATGTGATTTAATTGCTGGCATAGAGGCATCTAATGCCTTTTGAGATGCCTTAGGCTAATGAAGAGTGAACTTAATACTAGTTGAGTTATTAATACTGAAGCACTATTTGGCACATAGGACATAAGACGGTAAGACTCTGGAACAGCAGCCTCACTGCTAATCAGTTAGCTACAGCTACAGCATCTCAACAGGCATGAGATATCTATGTTTAGGCAACTCAATAGTGTCCTAAGAGCTATTCATCTGAGACAACAGAGGTGTGTTCAAGAGCTGAATAGCTTTTAGGCTCCATTGACAGCACTGATTTGCTATCATTTGCCTATGGGCTTAATTCAATTACTGACACATAGGCATCCAGTGACATTTTAGACATCTTATGGTAGCCTGTGTGGCCTCCAGTTGGTGTTAGAAGGATAGTCAAACCCAGTTTTCCTTCTTCAGAGCAATTTAAATCCTCCTTTCTCCTCTCTTCATCATGGATAAAGAGAACAACCTATTCTCTATGTCTTTGCACGTGCCTTCTAGACATTTGAAGACTTTATTTCCCACCAGGTGTTCTCTTTTTGTAAACTACACTACCATACCTGGCTCTCCGGCAACCTCATGTATTCCATTTTCTAGAATTCCCACTTGCTAATTTTCCCTAGACCCTCTTCTGTTACTCTCTAACTGTTAAGAGTGCTATCTGTGACCACAAATACACAGCTCAGGCCTTAGCAATGCAAGTCAGACTCCCCATAGGACGTGGGCTTTTTTTTTCTTTTTTCCCCAAAAGATATTATTGGCTCATGTTCAGTTTGAGATCAATAGTAACCCCTAGATTTCTACATACATAGAATCTACACATAGATTTTCATCTAGCCTAACCTGGCATTCCCTCTCCCGAATCTGGATAGAAATAATTAGTTGTATAAATGTTGTCTTTTGCATTTGCCCATACTCACTTTTATACTTTTTTCCAGATCCGTTTTGCTAATCTGGCAAGACAATTTTAAACTCCAATGCTATGCTTCAACACGCATGCAGTTCCTCCAGTATTCTTGCAGCCCCGCACAGCTTTATGTCATTATCTATGGGGTTTTTCTCATGCTTACCGGTGCTTCTCAGTAGTAACTATGGGAACAGATTTTTCCATTTGCATAAGTTACACAAGATTATACAGCACTGTTCCTCATGAAGGATAGGAGAAATAACTACTCCAAAAAAGCTGTTTATGGCAAGACTCTGAAGTCTTCTTTTAGTTTTATGCAATCAAAGCACAGTCGTACTGAAATCTCCGAAATGTTCACTGAGATACTGTGCTCAAAGAGCTAATATCTTCCCTTGAGACTTCAATAACCTCAAAACCAAAAAAAGAAAAAAAAAGCATGCTCGACTTATTTTTCACAAAAATTTAGAAATTGGCCCTAATTACTAGAACCATAAAAAAGTAGGGTCTTGAGAAGAAATTTGAAAGGACTGTACTGACTTTATCTGTCAGATTCACTAGCACACCTCAGATTTACAATTAAATATGTGGTTTTGAGAAACAAATGTAATGTCTCCCCTGCATGGAGATACTTGTCACAAAATTTCGTAATTAATCAAGCATTTTCATAATGTCCTGTACCACAATAATAGTAAATGCAGTATCATGTCTTCAACAGTGACAAAAATGATAGGCTTCAGAAAATGGGACAAGAAACATGGAGTAATCTGTTCTCTGTGACAGTCTCATCATACTGCCTAATGTCAAGTTGTCTTAAACCCTGAAGCATGAGTCTTTTTTACTCCTTCCACAAGTGTTTTTGGAAAGAACTGTTAGGAGTCTGAGTATTCGGTCAGTCATATAAATGTCTACTCCTGATTTTCATTCTCTCTCATATTTATCTCACCGCTCTTTGGATTTATCTTTTTCCAGAATTTAACAAATCTCTCTCATCTCTAAATTACTAAATCATGTCTTTACTTAAATACTTCACGTGGAACTAAAAGGTGGCTTTGGACTGTCGTGAAAACTTCCCAAATTCTCTGTATTCTCGCTGTTGTCCAAAGGGCCATTCCACAAACGTATATCCAGTCTTGTGCAGGGGCAGGTAAGCCCTGGCTGCCGAAGGTAACGCTGGCAGTAGAATGGAGGGATATACGATTAGGGTATTGATTTCTCTTTAAAGCACCCTTCCATTCACAATGATAAACCAGAACAGCAGCAGTTGGCAAGCCACCTCGTATTAATTTCAATCCCAGCAATATTTACATTTTGTTCTGAAATACAACTTGTGTTTCTGTGTACTTTGAAACAGATGCTGTGTCCAAAGAGTGGGTGAAGTGATGCTTACAAACATAATAGAGCTGTGCTTCATTTGTTCTAGTGCACTGGGAGAGATGGAACAGCACACTCCTGTGGTCTGAAGAGTACTGAAAATCTGAAGGTCCCAAATAGTAGCCCCACACTTGCTGATGGCTTTCTGTGCTGCTTTGGTGTTTTCACACATAACAACATTTGTCTGTGCTGGTGTGTAACATTAAACATGTCAATCAACATTGTGTTTTATCACCTGAAGACATCTGATGCTGTGAGTTACCAGTAAATTTTATCACATTTTCAAGGAAATCAGGAGGGGAACCAGGGATCTAAATGTAGCATCTTAATGATAACAAAAGCACTGGCTATGTGTACTGTGTTATATACCCATCAGTGCAAATCAAGATATAAAAAGCATTACATTCACTATACAACAACAAAACAAACACGCACTGAAAAGTTGTAGGGAGGTGTTCATAAAAACGGTGCCTTTTGACCTAGTATGCCAAAACATACTTATGTATGATCAGTAACCCTGCAGGCTACATTTAAACTGATGATTCAGAGGTGAATGACTTCATATTTATTTAGATGCTAGATATTTAGGCGCCTGGTTAAGTATTACACACACATACACAAGAAAAAGGAAAATAAACAAGAAATGCTATTTCATGGGCTTCTGCCTCCAGGCTTTATCAAGTCATTTCTCTAGCTAAACACACAAGACAGTGCTAAGACTATATATAATTACGATTAATAAACCAGTAACTGTTGTACACAAGGAAATTAAACACTACATGGGCAAATGACAATACTTGCCTGTGGCAAAGACAACATTCTTTGACACCAGTCTATATTCCACGATGGAGAACTGAGGAAGCTCAATCCTCTCCACGCCAGTGACAGCGTTATCTCCACCTCTCCAGTAGAACTCTATGTCATCAGTTGTGTAGCCATCTGCATGGAAAGCAGGAGAGTAAGTCAGAAATAACAGCAGAATCAAATGTAGCTTCAAACACAGTGAACGTGGTCTGTCATTTGAGACAATGAAAAAGAACAGCTGGAGTGGTGTACGGTATTTTTTTCTAAATGCCTGCGGGAAGGTCTGCCAAAGAGCTGTGCCATTACAGTCTACACAGCATTTTGAGGCAAAATACTCTGTTTTTTTTTTTTTTTTTTTTTTTTGGTATCACTCTCCTAAAATTCACATAAGGATTAATGGCCTCAAAGAGACAGAAAATGCTACCCAATAATCTGCAAAACTGCAGATTAGCATGATTTAAGACATCATACGCTTTTATCACTGAAACTAAGTGTATATTTATGCTGATAATCACCAGGAAAAGGTGGATTATTGAATGAATACAGAAAAACATAATTGGGGCAGATCTTTTCCACTCACAGTAAAGAATATGAGTCGTACCATTTCCATTAGCTTCTCTAGTGGAGGACTGCAGCTGAATACAGACTATATACTAGTATTTTCTGTACATGGCCCACAATCTCCAGCCAGTAGCAGAAATGGAGCAGGAACTATTGAAGCGCAAATATACATCTGACTATTGCAATCCTAGGACATCACTAGCTGAAAGAGAGAATCTGGTTCTGTGTGGAACAGAACTGCAAATCATAAACGGGGCTGATCTGAAAGCCCAGGAGGGGTCCTGCGGCAAGACCATCCATGCATAATACAGCACAGTGAAAGAAAATGATATCGCAGTGTTTCCTCTCTTGAAAATGCATCTGATTAAAATACAAACATTCTTTCTCTTGCATTGAAGATAAGCATCCAGTCACTGCCTCTGACAAGTCAGGCTGGAGCAATAAATGGCTTCATTCTGTCCTAAACCCGTTTTTCTAGGATGTATCCATCCATCTAGAAATGGATGCCCCCTTATATTTTTTTAAAAAGTCAAATAAGCAAACAAACAAAAAAATACAAAGGGTGATAATTACATGATTCACATAGTGTTTATAGCCACCACTGTAAATATTACACAGTTCTGTAAAAGGAAAACCGCCCCGCATCTGAACTAGGTTTTACATGCATTTACTTATGTACATACAGCTTTCTATTTCCAGAGTACAGTTCTGTTCATCTAATGGGTATCTTCTCAAGTCCATCATACAAGCTGCAGTGGTCGTGATTCTGAAATACAAACATCAAAGAGAATTACTTTACAGCCAGTAATGCACGTTTTGTTGTTTATTTTTCAAAGTGAGGACTCTCTGAAAAATAGCTTACAATATTCGAGAATCCGGTCCATCATTTTAGACAGACCAGCAGCTGAACACAACAGCAGTTACACTGACTGTAATGGAACAACTCACTGAGACTTACCCTTATGCAATCAGTCCCTCTGCGGTTCAACGGACCTATCTGCGTATGCAAATACTACACAAAAATTTGCTGAGATTAAAGACTACGACTTCATATCAGAAAATGTAAAGCAAAAAAAGCCTGCTACAAACATCAAAATGATTAGAGCTCTGTGAATAACTGATTTCTTGGTTCTGTGGCAACTCTAGAAAAAACCTGAGATGTTGAAGTCGTCTTAAAAACAGTTTTGTTTCAAAGTTGAGTTTGACTATACTTCTATACTTCTCTATATTATCCTTCTCTAGTTTTCAAAGAGAATTCTGTAATGAATCACCCTATTGAATTTTAAATTTTGTATCCAAATAACAATTTATTTTTGCTTTTTTATTTCTAATGCAGGCAATTTAGCACACTAATGATGAATTTGCAAAACTTTTCAGTAATGATGAATCTGCATTTTTCATCCAGCTCTTGTATATCAGGAGTGTCAAAAATACACACGTACAACCAAACAGAATTCCTCAGCTGCTCTGCACTTTAGAGGGACAGTTTCATTGCACTGAACATTTACAAGCTCCCTTCTCGACCTTCAAGCACGGTGCAAGACACAGTGCTATTACTTATGGCGATGAATGTATTGCCACTATGATGACTGCTAGCTGCTCTAGCTAAGCATATAAAGTTAGTACTAGCCTAGGGTCTTAGAGGAGAAAACTCAGTCTCAAATCTGTGATCATTGATGAACAAGGTCTCAGCAGTGATCACCTTTACAAAGCCATGCTGATTGTGCAATCAAATGATCTTGCTCCTGAGTCAATCGGTAGCTGTGCTCCAAGTAAAACAAGCAGGCACACTTGGACGTCGCTGCTGTGAGGTTTCTATCCCATGCATTCCCCTACACTGACTTACGGATCATTTAAGATCCTGCAGCAGAATCCACATGAGCTAAGCTGATACAGGATGGAGCGTGGCAGCAGCATTTTAACTATTATGTTGTAGAACTAGCTTTAAATGCCATCCATAAAGAAAACATGCACTTACAAACAAATAATTTGACAGAATTATTAAAAATCATGCAGCTAGCAAACTTGCATTCAACTTACTAATCTCCTTATGACTTTTTAAGGAATGTATTTTTATTTTGGCCTGTTCACATACCGTAGTGGTTCTGTGTCACAAGTTCCAATACCAAAAACTGCGTATTCTTGCTCAAGAAACTTTTTACACTACAGCAAAATGTATGTTTTTAATTTCGTAAGTATCCACTAGAAAAGAAGATGCAGCTAGATATAGATAGAAACACATTTACTCCATTTACTCAAAGTTGAGTGCTCAGAGGTCCCTCCTGAATGAACGTTCAAGCAACCAAATTTAACTCGCACAAATGCTCACCAAAAGCAAATGTTAATCGCTCAGGCTTTTGCACGCTCCCAAGAAGAGCAGGTTTATTTTTTATGGGATGGGATGCTGCCTGACACAGCAGGACAACAAGGTTTCATGAATTCATCATCACAGCAGTGACAGAGAAACAATTACGAGCCAGACAAAGATAAAGCGGCACACAGATACACATACATTTGGGGCGAAAGCAATACACAAAGGAAATATTTTTAATTGTATAAAATTCCCTACACCAATTATCTGTCCTCTAGATGTAGCTTCTCTTACCCTTCTCTGCTACTTTATTACCGTGCTGATTGCCTTTGATTATTTTGATACATTGTATAGGAACCCCACCTGTGATGCGCTGCATGAACAACTGACAGAAGGATGTTTTCTGTGCCCCAAAAGTTTACAATATAAATCAGTCTCAGAAATATAAATACTTCTTATGTGACTAGGTCACAGTCCTGATGGCTAACTTGATCCTTTTTTCATCTTGATACAGAAATACGCTCATCCAAAAAAGAACAGAAATGAGTGTGGTTGCCTTGTCTGACCAATCACAACTAACCTTTTCACCTTGCAAACATCCGTCATGTTTTATATTCAGGTGATAACTATGTGAGTCCTTTCAGATAAAACAAATCTATTCCTCCACTCTATTTATTTATAACATTTAGCATTGTACTGCCTGAGAACAAGAGGTCTATATATGGCAAAAACACAAGCAGTTGGAAAGACTCTATTTTTGATTCCTAGTCTATAATGGCATTATTTCTTTTTTAGTCTATTATGAAAAAAAAAGCTATTGTATCATCATATGTTTTGCATACTGTTCTGAACAAGGTGGAACAAAGTCAGTATCGTGCCCAAACACACACATTCCCCAGAAATGGGTTGAACTTCAAAAAGCTACTGCCCCATTCCCCCACCCTCACAGACTTCTGCCGTGGTCGCAAACTGCTTTCTCTGAAGTAGAGAGGAACGCTGGGTAAGAGAAGGTCAAGTCTTTCAAAACTATGATAAATTCTACATTGTTCAGAAGAGAACGCAGAGCCAGTGTGGCCTCCGGATCACTTCTGTTATAAATTTTTGAGGAACTGCTTTGCTCCATGTTTTTCCTACAATTGGTTGCAACCTCCACAATTTCCCCTGTTATTCTCAATGACCCTGTGTTTTGTGGCACATAAACTCTGGGTTCCGGTCTCAGCACACAGGATGGATGAATCGCTGCCTCCAGGCTGTGGCTTGAGGCCAACACCATCGGGATGCTCTGAAGCCACACCAGAAGTTAGGCTAGTGGTAGAGCAACACAAAGGTCAAGTTTTACATTGACAGAGCTAAGGCTCAGGTATTTTCTTCCTTCTGATCACTATGTCCTGTGCTTTGTCAAGACTTAATTTCAGACAGTTATCCTTCATTATGTAACTCGGCTGCTTCGCACCATGGATATCTGACCACGGATATTGTGCGCTTTCAGAGGAAAGGGAATGGAAAGAAGTTTGCCACGCATGAGCCGCTGGTGAAATTCCTCCCAAGCAGACACAGTCAAGTGAAATACAGTCTGCTTGTGGACATTTACGTATTGTAGAAGAGAAGGCTAACTTATTTAAACACACTATTTTATGACAGATAATCCTCACCTGAATGGCTTCAAATGTTTTTAGTGTGACAGAAAGACTTCTATACATCATTACGATCACAAGATTTCTAATCTACATCATTTTTTTTATTACATTGCTTGTGGGGATGGTTCTTGAGATACATTACAGGAAACAAAAATATCTTGCATCATTTTTGGTATTTAAATACTTGTAGAAGGAATCCTAAACCTGCAGTGTTCCATATTTGGCCAAAAGCATGCAAGATGAAAGCCTCCTTTTGCTAAAAACAGTTAATTATAGGGATACTTCCTGAACATCCTAAACTTCTGTCAAGTTCCATAAGAGGCTGAGTCTGTCTTTATTTTCTCTAGGAAGATTCATCCAACTGTACTCCGTACATGATATGTAATAGGAGTTAAAAGAGGTGAGAGGCCAAGACCCAAGTCAGGTAAAAGGTTCAACTGTTGATAAAAAAAAAAAAAAAAAGAAGCAGGTAAACTAGTCATATAATCAATCTGAATCACTTTTCAGACCTCATTCATTTTTATACCAGGGGCTCTTTATCCTGCATGTTTATCTGTATGTGCAGCAATCTTGAGTATTATCTATGCTTTACAATACAAGAAACTTCCGATGATGGAAAATGAACTTTCACTGGCAAAGACTTGTTTTGCCAGTACAGTCTAAATCACTGGAGCAAACGGAGTAAACTGCCTAAAGAAAGCAACTTTTTGATACTACTGAGTCTTCCGTTAAGATTTTTGCTACTGTAATTATGTTTATTAAGGGAAGGCTTTTTCAGCATTCATAACCCTAAAAGTTATTCCAGAAAACAAAGAAAACATAGTTCAGTCTAAAATATGTAGAAAGTAGGATAGCTTAAGGTCACTTTGTACCTCTGGTTTGAAATATAACACATTACAGTGTTGATCCCTGTTTGAAGAAATCACCGAAGGCACCCACAGTCATGGTCTTGCCTGTGGCTGACTCCATTCAACCAGGGCTGCTCGTGGCTTTTCCTTTATAGACTAAAGACACATCAAGAGACAATATAAGCACCTACTTTTAATCTTACCGCCTGCATTCTGGACAAAATTTTCGGGTTTACAATTAACGCTTGCCTTTCTGCTTCCTGTAGCCTCTGGCCTTTTCAGATATGGTGCCTCTACAGAAACAGATAAAACCTGACTGAAGGCGCTTCTGGCAAAATTAAGAAACATCGAGTGTGTCATTTGTTTTCTACGGGCATCTTTTAGAGTTACAGGGAACATTACATAATACACTACCCAACGTTTGTAATAACCTTGTACCACAAAGCAAATATCAACAACACATAACGACAGTGATTAAATCTTCATCATGGAAGTACCGACCTGAGGCCATAAAGCACCGTTCCGTCTGGGTGAAGGCGAATCATTCGATTCTTCACGGTAACGCCATGCACAAATGATTTCTTGTCATTTAAGAAGTAAGTGTCAGGCACCCAGAGTTGATCTGCCACTCGGTTATCAAGCGTGAGGTTGAGAGGTATGCCAGCGTAAGCCAGCCTCTTATCTCTCCAGTACTGTTGAAAATACATCGTCAAAGTGTAATCCTGGTGAGGAAAAAATAGAGAAGCACAACAGTCAATAATAGTTGGTGTAACTATCTTATTTTACTGTTGGTTTAATTTAATTTTCAATATTCCTACCACTTATTAAATAATTCTAACAACTTAAGTATCGCTCTAGTCTAAGGGAGCATTTCAAATCTTAAGACATTCAGCCATTATTGGTATGTTTTGTCCTGCTTCTCCATTTCTTTCATTTAGTCCCTCAGACAACTACCCAAAATTATGATGTCTGTGGAATGATAAACAAGGCAATAGGTAAATACTGCCATCTTCCCCATTTATAAAACTGACAGATGAAGGGAAAAACATTCACAGTATTTTGAAGTAGTATGCAAAATTGTGTCTGAAAAATAAGCTGCAAAGATGTTGTCTATACATGTGCCTTTCTGTGAGACTGCATCTTGCAATGACAAAGATTTTCTCCTCAACAGGCTATATCAGTACTTAAAAAAACCAGTACATTGCAGTAAAATCCTACTAATACCAATATCTGGTTTTCATGACTTTGTCAGTTAAGGCTAATGCCGTCTACTAAGAGCTGTGATCACTAACATAAGAGCATAAAAATGGATACAGAAGCCTAATAAATCAATTTTAAAATTCTTTATTTCATTTCAGAATTTGCTAACTTAACTTTGTCGTGTCATAATAACGTCATATTAAAACACTTTGGAAGTCTTAGTCAACAGGCCTCATTCATTAGCTTCATGGTATTATTAAAAAAAATGGGGTGAACATTTTAAAATCAGGTAACAACAACGTTGGGGAAAAAAAAGACACAAAATAGCAAAATTTCCTGTTTGGAAAGAAAATATTTTGTCTTTTCTTTCCCTCTTAACTTTCAAAGTGTGGAATGATATTTTCATTTTTAGAAAGCCTGTTTTTATAGATGAAATAAAAATGGCAAACATCTGAAAATAATATTTTCTTATATATGGAAATTAATATTTACAAGTAAATAAAATATTGGGTTTAGGTCTGATAATATTGCCAGATTTAACAATGAAAAAAATGAGACAGTAAGTACAGGCCACTAAAACTCTTATTTTCAAATGAAAGGAGTGCTCTAAATGATAAAACTCGTCATGAAACTCTTCACAAAACACTGAGAAATTTATGTGATCTCCAAACACATTGAAATATTTAGCAGCAGGTGTGCAAGCCACAGGATACCTGCATTTGCATCTGGTTCTACAAGCTGGTGATGCAAAACCCCTCAGGCTTGCTGCTTGTTTGGAAAAAGGATGCTCAGGATTTCTAAGTACAGCTGTTGGGAACGGTCCGTTCTTGTAATGGGTTTCCTGTGGCGACAACCCAGTTTCAGGCACCGATCCTACCCTGCTTCCCTCAAGCCCTACAGCCTGTCCTTGAAATCAGATGAAACTTGAACGTGTCTTTCACACTCAGAGCCTTTGCACTGTTATTCAGTGATTCATCCTCTTTAATGAGGGAGCTCCTATAGCTTTAAGATATCCATTGTAATTGCTTAGAAACATAAACCATTACAGATATCAATGAAAAGCTATTCCCATTTTAGGAAACTTATAGGAGACCTCTGGAAACAAAAGGGCCTGGTGATGGGGGAAAGGAGCCTGTGTGGAACTGCCTGGAAGGAAGCTCATTCTTCAAAACTCAAACCCAGCACGACTGCTCAGGAGAACGTGCTCCGACCTTTTGGTCGGAAGCTTTCCTCCGTGGGACTAATTGTCCCTGCTCATCACTGAACGAGGTACATGGTACACCGGGTGCAGTTGCCTTGTTTCCTTCCATTAGCACGTCAAGAAGACCACATCTCTCCTCCTGCTCTCTGCAACCATTTTTCTGACACTGATGTGTTAGAATGAATAGCCTCTACCAGCTCTGTTTCACCTTAATTAAAGCTTGTTTCTATTAATGTTCAAGACTCGTTATGTGCTTGGTTTCTAAAATGGTTTGCACATCAATGTCAAGAAACTGGTGATTATAAAAGCTGTGGACACAGGAACAGCACACCAAAAGCTCACTATGTATAAATGCACAATATATGTGCAAAATAATACAAAACAGTAATAAAAAGACAGGGTGGCACTGCACAGCACTGAAAGAAGCGAATCAGCTAGCCCTAAAATATAAGAGAAGCAGTACATTTGAGCAGAAGAGAGATTTAGGCTAGCGTCCTTTTTCCTTTGGCTTGAGATAAAATACATGCTAACAGCTAACGAATGGAGTAATTAACTAGCTAAGTAAAACATATGCAACAACATGTGCAGTAACAGTCTGTCATTTTATTTGTTTATTTAACTACTGCAGGGAAGGACAGAGAAAAAAGTTTACAAACTGCACACAGAAACAGCAACATCCAGCAACAACTTTCAGTGTCTTGACTGAAAGACAAACTTCCGAAATACATCCTCTAAGGCACAAATTCCGCTAGTGAGAGCAATCTTTAGTTCTTATTTCATCTTAGCTTTAAATAAAAACCACCTATTTATACATCTGCTAATGTATATGAATATATTTGCATGTATTGAAAGCAATGATACCCAAAAAAGTTATTTAAAAAAGAAGTACATTATTGCACGTGGAATACCAGCTCATTCCCAGTTCTTTGCTTGGTATCTATGAAGGAAAATGCTCAAGCAGCATCTTCTGCAATGGCAGTATAAGACCCAGATGCATCGACACGTCTGTCTAACCCCACTCTCTGCACTTTGAACAACAGGCACAGCAGAAATAGAGTTGCCCAAGAAAGCATGTGTGCTACCACACGTCTTGAAGGATCACTGTACAGTTGTGCTCTGTCAGCCCGACCTGGCGATGGGAAAGAAAGAATGAACACGAACCACACTTGTTCACCATCACACTTTTTCCCATCACCTCAAAGCAAAAAGCAGGAGTGAACTCAGAACTGCACCGAAACTACTCGGTTGTGCAATGAATGATAAAGTGAGCAGGAAAGGCCAGTTCCTTAGGGTGGCTCTACCAAAATCCCCACAAGCAGAAAATAAGCTTATTAAAACCCATAAGGGTGTCAGCTCTCACGTTCTTTGACTAGCTAAATCACTACGCTTTGTACCCATACAGGAAGTTTTTCCCTCTTCTACACTCCAGAGGAAAATGCAAAAGTGGTTCGAGTGGGGACTGGAAAAATGTACTACGTATTTGTCAGGTAAAATGAGAAAATGGACTTTTACCCCTAGGTAAGCAGCCTACAAAGCTTATTAAGGGCTACCTTCCTCCAGGGGAGCTTATGGTGACTAGCTCTGATATAGAGGTTGAAAGGGTAGATGTCTAAAGCTAGAAGAGATTAATTCCACTACTGCTACTGTATTAGGGTGCTATTATATGTCAAAGATGACACAGAGTTGCCAGCTTTAGGAAATTCTAACTACTGCACAGAGCAGTGGACAATTTTCTCAGCAGCAAAGACCTCCATAAATCATATTTTTTTCCCACGCAATACCATGCCACATCCAAGGTCCCCCTTTCCCCTCTCCAGTTCCTCACAGTAATAGATGCTTCAGGTCAAGAATGGTAACAAAATCACTCAGAGCCCTGACAGAAGGACAAACACAGTGCTTCTGAAGCACAGGAGAAATGTCCTCAAAATGAGAAAAGCCTGGCTGCAGAAGCAACATGAGCTTTCTTTTGTGTATTCAAAGACCATGCAACATCCTAAAGGATAAAGGACAGTGATGAGCATCCTTGATTTTCTAGCACCGCCACAATGCCACTAATGTAAAGAACGGCACACAGGAGGGTGCGCTGGTGTTTTTTCAATATAGTTTTCCCTGTGGAAAAAAAAAAAAAAAAAGAAAAAAACTCAAATAGCAGATAATACTTGGTAAGGAATCTAATGCAATGGTAAAGAGGCCTCTATCACAACTTAAACAGAGCATAATATACCTGTATTCTTTGTGTGTATTAGCTGTGATTTCAAAACATCTGAAGCAAGAATTATAGAGACTTACAAATATTAGATGATGCTAACTATGTACAAAGAAGTTTTAAAGCATTTTCTACATGATATTTGTCTCTTCACAGACTGAACATACCATGTAGAAAGGACAACTACAATTTAACTGCAAAGCCACTTCAGACAGGCAGAATGTATTATAGTATGCTACTCCACAGTATCTAATGCACTGACTATAGGACAAATGAATGATAAATACTAATAAGCTGTAATACTAAAAGCAAACGTTAATTTGTTTTCTATTACAGGGTTTGTTATCCTAAGCTTTTGTCTCCTGCACTCAATAAAAGGCAAAGAAAAATTTAAAAATATAGTTTACTCATCAAAATAAAATTAACAGCATTATAGCAGCAATAATGCTCTAAAATTGATTATCACTGTTTACAGTCTTGGTGTGTTTTGTATCAAGGATGTTAAAGTTTTCCATTAGCTGTAAAAGAGTTGCGTTTCTTCAAAATGACTACTAGATAGAACACTGTAATTAATAATTCTGATGGAATACTGTTAATATGGCAGTTTATAAAAAGAAATTATTCATGCAAAACAAATAAATATATTGAAAATTACTGTAACTATTGGAAAAAGTTATACAAAAAAACCCTATTCTGCTGCCTGGGAGGACAGCTTTGTATCTATTTGAAACGCAGATTCCTGTCTTAGATTTGCATTTTAATCTAAATTCACATCCTGATTTTCTTGACCAACAGACAAATGTGATTATTACCATCACCTTTTGGATTATTTATTTTTGATGAGTTAATAAAGTAAATACTCATTCAGTGGGTAAATAGATGTGTTGAAAATCCATGCCTTAGTCTCCATATAACTTCAAGGTCCCTTCACTCACCTTTCACATATTTTCAAAAATCAGATATGGCTGCTATAGTGTAAGGAGCTATTTATGAAGCATTGATGCTTGAGCTACAGTCTTCCCAATCAACCCAAAGTGAGTTGCAAAGCCAGACTCCTGAATTCTATGCTTTGACAACATAGCTGTAAATCTGTCCCCCTACTATACACAGAAGAGACCCGAGAAATAGGTTCATGCACACATTCATTCACATAGTTAAATACGAATATAGTAAAGACATATTCAGAAAGGCTAACCTTAGGAAGTCAGAATTTACCAGCAACACTAGTCAGCTGTGTGCAATGATCACTTAAAACATTTTTCTCAGCATTCAAAATTTTCTAAAAGCTTCAGCAACTTTCATATTATAAAAAAAGTTTTATCAAAGGAAAGATTTATTAAAGAAAAATTTACATTACATTTTACCTGTTGATATTTTGATTTGCCCAATGTCTAAACTACACATTACTTATTTAATTGTCAGTGAATGGAAAAGATGATAAAATCTATTATTCTGCAAAGTCTTCTACATGAAAACTGCTTGATTAGAATCTCTCTGGTGTCAGGTGTAGTTCATGAGCAGCCTGAGTGAAGGAGATTTGTGTGTGCACACAGACACACACACATCCACCCCACCCCACCAAAGCACCTTCCTCTAAAGTTTCTTGGTCTACCTGCCGTTATACTCAAGATTCATCTCACCTATAAGATCCCGATCCAGGCTTCTCTCTGGATCTTCTTTCTGTCACCACACAAAAATGCTATAATAATGACAGGTTACAAACATGGCACATATTTTCCAAAGCATGTGGCTAAAATGCTTCTGTATTAAGAAAATGCAATACTAAAGCAACTCAATTACACTGTGACCTTCCAAATATCCATGTTGTCTTGGTATCCTTTGTACAAAACTACCACGATTTTTTTCCTCTTCTACTGAAACACACAAGGACATTGTTGTAAATAAGGAAATATTTAGCCTCCAAGAAACCATTTGATGCTAACAAACAAAGGTTTCCAAATACATGTATGATTGCATGGATCTTTCCTGCCCTCTCGTACCCTTTGGCACAAGAGTTTCTGTCTCCACCACAACCACAATGCCTTCTCCGAAGAGCCTGTCCCCACTGAGCATCTCCGGGTGCTCCGAAGAGGGTTGCCATACCAACCAGCACTTGGCTTTCTGCAGGCAAAGGGAACACGGTTGACATAGCAACCGGCCAAAGCAGCTTCTCCCCAGCTTTTTGGGGACAGGTGGTGGTCACTGCAACAGAAATGAAGCTTCTCAACTGTAATGAAGGGAGCAGCCGGGCACCCTCAGTCGGCACTGCCCCACGGCACCTTCCTGACATGGCCACGGGAGCTTACTCTTCAAAAGCTGGGTATTGGCTTTCCTCTGTATGTGTTCCTCTGCCCACAACAAACTGATGGAGATGCCTTCCTGCTCTTGGGGTGTTCTCTCATCCGAACATCAGAGGACACCAGCTGACAAGGAAGAAAATGTTTGGGCTCAGCTTTCATAAGCAAATACAGAGAAAGAAAGAAGAAAGTCCCCGCAAATACTTCACTTCAGGGACATAAGTCAGGACAGTAAGTCAGTCTGGGCTATTTAATCCGTGACAGATGGGGGTGAGGGGAGAATACTTCAATACTCCTCTGATTCAGAGTATTACAGGTGTTACAACACCATAGTAATCAGGAGTTTCTATTCCCAAAGAACAACTAATGTACACCTTGGCACATCAAGGGTATCACACTCTCTGATGTGTGATTTTTTGGCAGAAACCTAGCCAAAAGACGGATGGTCTTTCCCTAGACCCCTGAAGACCTGTCCAAAGATTATGTGGCAAATTGCAATCAAAATCCACTTGATGACGGACAGATACAACACAAAATTCAACATCGGAAAGAGCCCTCCTGAAAAAGATGAGTAGAAATAGAAATGTCCAATGTTTAGATGCTATACCTGAAAACTCTAAAAGAGATGAAGTCAGAAAAAAACCCCACCAAATAGCCTTTAAAAAAAAATAAAGCAAGACTTATCAGAAAGAAAAATAATCCTAGACTCAGTGAAGCACAAACTTATTTATTTTAGAGCTGACAGGACCTCAAGAAAACAGGTATATTTAATTGCACTAATTGAAATGCTGCTAACAACCTACAGGGATGAAAAAAAATCAACCTTTATCAGCTGTCAGCTGGTTCCCACGACTGAGGCAGCTGACCTTAGAGAGATGGGAACTGACAACTAATGGATTGTGCCTCCTACGCAGTAGCGGGATGTGCCACGAGTGAGTTGGAGAAACAAGCTAGTGCCCTAAAATCTTAAAGCTGTGATTTGGTTTATTTTCGGTTATGAGATATGAAGAGAGGCTAAAAATTTGGGATCTATCAGGTACTCATTTTAAAGAATGAAGGACTTCTCCCACTTCTACTTTGTTCCTTCCATAAATACACTTATATCTCTCTTTGGCATTACTTGAATTACCAATAAAAATCTGGAAGGAAAAATGAAACTCAAAGAAAACCCTAGAAGTTGATACTATTTGTAACATTTCTTCAGGTCTTCCTATTTCTAAGATTATTGCACGCATAATTCTTTTACTGTTTGCAAGGTGCTCCAGGACAGCAGGGATGGAAGTAGCTAAGAGCCTCCATAGCTGGGCATACACAGATGTGTTTTAAATACTGTGATCATAAACATACAGTTCCACGCCCCTTTTATTTACTATGATTAAACATGAAAACCCTCCAAAACAATTTTCAGTAAACCCATATATCAGATCGAAAAGTCTACAGTCTTTCTGTCACCACAGACTTGTTAAAAGACCTTTCTAAAGGCACTCCAGAACCCGTACATTTTTTCAATCACTCCAGAGTTAACAAAGAAAAGGAAACTATATTTAGAAACAGAGAGCTAACAGAAACATGCCCCTGAATGAAAACTGAAATACGTATCTGTTCACCTCCACACTTTTTGGTTAAAAAAAGGAACATTTACTCCACTGTGGGGAGAACTTTTTCAAATTTTCTCACCTCCAAACCTATTCGTTTGCTGACTCTGGGCGCCAGCCAGCCTCACTGGCAGTAGAGCAACAAGGCTGATGCCCAAATTTCTACTCGCTGCCTGTGATTATCTGAACCACCGGATATTCTTACAGGAAATCCCATTCAAGACAAGCCACCACAAACAAAACGCCCTTTGAGAAAAAGAGTGAGAACACATTGACCATCAAACGCTTTTAAAATACCTGACTTGAGATACGATCCATGTATTTTTCAATAGTGTGGCACACGCCATTTGTGTGTGCCAGACCTGGAGGGCACCCCCAGACCTTGTTGGCCCTGTTGGCCTCGGGGATCCCCCTGCCCTGCCCAGGCCCTGGCACCCCATGTCAGTCCCCTGGAGACCCACCTGCCCTGCCCAGGCCCCAGCCCTCCATGTCAGCCCCCAGGGATCCCCCTACCCTGCGCAGGCCCCAGCCCCCCATGTCAGCCCCCAGGGATCCCCCTGCCCTGCCCAGGCCCCAGCCCTCCATGTCAGCCCCCAGGGATCCCCCTGCCCTGGCCAGGCCCCAGCCCCCCATGTCAGCCCCCCAGGGCTGTCAGCCCCTGCCCCAGAGCCGCCGCAGCAGGGCCGGTCTCCAGCTCCATGCAGCCCTGTCCTGCCCGGCCATGAGCCCCCTGAGCCTCGCCCACCCGCAGGCCCATGTCCCAGCCTCGGCCCATCCCCGTCCCCCGGGAGATGCCCGATGGCTGGGGCTGCCCCGGTGTCCCCGGCTGCCCTGCGCCTGGCTGGGGATGGGATGGGCCATGGCTGCCAGGCCCTGCCCTCCATGGGGAGCCCTCACCATCACGGACACCATGTCAGGGTGTCCACAGCAATTGTGGCTCTTTATATGTAAAGAGGCAGAACGGGCAGTCAGTCCATCGGGACCAGGATATTATGGTCATTTTTGAGGAAGGAAATAAACTCGAAGAGATTTCTCTGCAGTGGCAGAGGGTTGGAAACGTGATCAGGGAGCTGCCCTGCGCAGCCTACTCCCTGCCCTCCCAGACACGTTACGTACGCCGCCAGCTTCCCTCGCTTCACCCTTTCCCTCTGTCAGTAACGCTAAATCCAACTTTACATCTTGCAGTCACAAAACTGGGATGCAGGCGAAGTCAAAAGGAAAACAATGCATTTGCTAAAAAGCTCGTTACTGCAGGTAGGCTAAACTCATCACGTGCCGCGGCTATGCTCATAAAACTTGGTAAGGTGCAAAATAAATAAACGGTAAGAGAAGCCAAACGCTGCATCCAAGAGGAAATATTACAAGTATACGTGATAATTCAACCCCCGCACAAACCTCTTGCTGTACAGAGACACGCAAAAGAAGTTGAAAAGAGCACGCCCCTGCCTATGCCATTTAAAAAATTAGGCTGTGAGTGATTTTGAAGGGAAATGTCTTGCTGAGGGAGCGTCTCCACCCCTGCACATGATCCCAACACCCTGCAAAGATCTGCTAATAGCTTTTGGAACAAGAGAGTCAAAATGTGCCACTGCATAAAGAAAAATGAGGTGGGTTTTAAACTGCAATGCTGCCCAACTCCTGAAGCCGCAAACAGGATGGTCTAAACAACTGACATGGAAAACGTATTTAGTCACAAATCTTCAAAATCTCCAGTTTCAGTAGCTGGACTTTTTGAAGCGGACTTTTCTGATGACAGCAGGCATTCCTGGGGGTTTGTATCTAATTAGGATACTTAGATCAAAACTGATCCGGTAGTGTATAATGTGTTGGTTACTTTCTCCTTCATTCAAATCTCATTAAGTACAACAAGGCCAAGTGCAAGGTCCCGCACAGGGGTCATGGCAATCCCAAGTACAAATACAGGCTGGACGGATGGAGAGCAGCCCTGAGGAGAAGGATTTGGGGGTGCTGGTGGATGAGAAGCTCAACACGAGCCGGCAATGTGTGCTGGCAGCCCAGAAGGCCAACCACATCCTGGGCTCCATCAGAAGCAGCGTGGCCAGCAGGCCCAGGGAAGGGATTCCGCTCCTCTACTCTGCTCTTATGAGACCCCACCTGGAGCACTGTGTCCAGCTTTGGAGTCTTCAGCACAAGAAGGACATGGACTTATTGGAGCATGTCCAGAGGAGGGCCACAAAGATCACCAGAGAGCTGAAGCACCCCTCCTATGAAGACAGGCTGAGAGAGTTGGGGCTGTTCAGCCTGGAGAAGAGAAGGCTCCGGGAAGACCTCATAGCAGCCTTCCAGTACTTAAAGGGGGCCTCCAGGAAAGATGGGGAGGGACTGTTTATCTGGAGGGGAGCCACAGGACGAGGGATAATGTTTTTAAACTGAAAGAGGGTAGATTTAGATTACATATTAGGAAGCAATCCTTTACTCTGAAGGTAGTGAAACACTGGAAAATGTTGCCCAGGGAAGTTGTGGATGCCCCATCCCTGGAAGTGTTCAAGGCCAGGTTGGATGGGGCTTTGAGTAACCTGCTCTAGTGGGAGGTGTCCCTGCCCATGGCAGTGGGGTTGGAAGTAGATCATCTTTAAGGTCCCTTCCAACCCAACTCATTCTGTGATGCTATGGTTCTATGATCTATGTACAATAACAATACTTTCCTCAAGGCTATTGTAGGCTATTTTCCAACATCAACACATACGTGCAGTACAAGATACCTGCAAAGATGAAAAACTGTGAATGTATTCTGCTGTACATTCGCTTGAAGTAATTGAATGTAAAGGGGCTACTTGTGTATTGCAACGTCCTCGTAGTGTGCTACCAACTGGAAGGACAGAAGGCAAATATTTTTATTTCCTTGGAAAATTTGTGAAAACAATGAGAACTTAAAACTCGTTTTATATGCCCCCCTTACACAAAGTGTTTTTCCCTCGCTAGACAGTTACTCTGCTGTATGCAACGCTTGTCCTGCAGCAGAATTACTCATATAAATCTGTGCTAGATGGACACACTGATTTCAGCGGCACTCCTTGAATTCAGAAGTAAAGACACAGACCAGTTATTTAAAGAACCGGAGCCTTCCCTACCACAGGTACAGGCTATAACCACTGCTCAATTACTTACCTAATTTATCTACTATTGTCAAATACCTCAGAAGCAGCAAAGTGCATTTAAGAGGCAAGAAATCATTTTCCCGACAAGGCCAGTGGGTGAACGAAAAGTGGCTGGCTAAAGGAGCACGAGCAAGCTATATTACATACCATTGCTTTCAGCCAGAGATTAGTATTCTGCAGAGCACCTCAGTTAGGATAATCAGATGGCTTCCTCAAATACGAAAATTGTATCATTGATCATCTACCTCTGCTCCTGCTCTGGTAGTGCTTTTTCGTGCTGGCTGGAGAATCAGTCTTTCAACCAACGGCACAGGGATGAAGGGTTTCGATTCATCAGGAACTGGACAAACTTTGTACAAAGTCTGCACACAGCAAAAATAGGATTCAGGTAAAGGTGCTGGGACTAAAAACCAGGAAGGTTAGCAGAGAAGGGGACTGAATTAAAGACCATAGGAAAGCCAATAGGTGCAGAAGAAAATCTGGATTGGGGAATGAATCACAGAGGGGTGAAATTATAAGAGCTTTATATCCTTTAGCAAAAGATAAGACATAAGCTGACACAACTCATTTAGGACCCAAGTTAAGCTCATTCTGCACCCAAAAACACTATTTAAAGATAGCATAGAAAAATAAGCAACCAGATCAAAAGCATACACGCTACTATTGAAATACTAGACGTTTTAAAATAAGACAAAGGAACTAAGATACCTAGTTTTAAGTGAGAATATTGACCTAATGGGAGCATCAGAGACTCAAGGGAAGGAAAGCAGTCAGTGGAAACCTGTAACACAAAACAAACTACACAGGCAAGAAAAACGAGGATGTACTTTATGTTAAAGAAAGCTTTGCATCAGATAGTTAACTGTATTGAAAATTAAACATCACCTCTATGGATTAAGATGCCAGCCCTACATAAGCATTAGAAATAAGCTGTCACTGCCTAATCAGGATGACAATGGTGTCAGTGAGGTGCCAAGAGAGATTGAAGAGACAGCAAAAAAACAAATTAGTAATCAGAAACTTCAATCACCCCCACATAGACTGGGTAAATGCCAGATTGAGGTGTGATGCAGAGACTAAATGACACCACAAATGACTGATTCATGGAGGAGCTTTTGGTGAAAGCTGAAACAAGGCAAAACACTTTTGACTTGGTTTTTGAGCAATGTGCAAGTCATGGGTCAAAATTCTGTGACAGAACAACTGCTCCATAATCCTGATGGAATTGGAAAATCACCTTTTAAAACCCAGAAGTCTAATATGACACCAAAATAGTATTTAATTTCAAAAAGTAAACTGTATAAAAATGAGGCAGCTCATTTCCAAGTTGGAGAAGGGACTGTTCCTAGTCATCACAATATGAACTTCTGTACATCAAAAATAACTGTTGAGTAACAAACAAACAAAACCCAGAACATTTAAAATTTTGGGTAAATAACTTTATTAGAACTAAAAAGACGCACTTGAAAAATAAGAAGTCACATCCGAAGGTGAAGAAATAGCTAAGAAGGTAAAAACAGAAAAGCAAGCCAAAGACACATAAGCAATAATTTGCTAAAAACATAAACACTTATTATAAATCATCAAATGGTCTTAAAGAAAGCCTCACAGAACAGGAAAGTATTTCCTGCCATGGATTAATGGCCAGGTAAAAGACAAGAAACAAACAACAGAGCCCAGCAGTCAGTTTTCACAACAGCGGGAGTACACTTGCAGACCTGAACGGGGATCTGTGCATGACTTCATTCTGCTTATCATCCTCATAAACAGCATAGACAGGGGATGCACATTAAGGTGCTTATATTTGCTACTGCATCTTGCAGAACAATAATAAAAAAAGATGTGAGCGTGAGGAAGTGCAGGACAGCAGCATTCTGTACGCCCAAGTGATAAAACAGATAAAATGCAATGCTGATGCACAGTAATGCGTATGGGGAAAAAACAATCCTAATTATGGCCCAAGTGGTAGGTTCTGAGCTAACTACGACACTCAGGGAAAAAAAAGGTTGTGATATTAATCAGCAGTTTTATGAAGTTCAATATCCTGTAAAGTCAAAAGAAGAAAACGGAATGTTAAGATGTCTTGAAAAAGAAATAGAAAAAAAAGAAAAATCATTGCACTGCATCATTTTAGTCTACCTACCTATTGAATACTGCGTGCAGTTCTGGTCCCTGTCCTTAACAGGACAGAGCATAACAACGTACCAGGAACTGCAGCAAGGGGAATGAAAGGCACAGAACGTCTCCCGCATAAAGACAGCAAAACACGCAAGGACTTTTCTGCCCAGAAAAGAAGCAACTAAGAGCTATATTGTAGATACCTCTAATAACGTTGTGGAGGAGACCAACAGCTATGCACAGCTCCTCGCTTGTAAGAAACAGCAGCAAAAGAAATTACCAGATGTCAGGCTCAAAACGAATGGAAGGATACTATGTTTTCATGCATATGTGTACGGATGTGCATGTTTAAACTGGGCAGTTCTTACCCACCGTTTGACATCAAAATTATGCAGAGGTCCCAGGAAGCCCCTGAGCAGTTTCTTAGTTTGATGCTGGGAGAATATGGGAGAATATCAAAGAAATACCACAATTTAGTCTCATCCTACTTTAATACTCTTATTGAGCCTTCACCATTGCACACAGTTGGAAACAGCAAACCAAAAAAGATGGGCTCCTGGTCTAACTTCATAAAGCTGTTCTCATGTCCTTATTTCCTTGGAGTGCACTATTAAGTAATTTAGGACTCTGCTGCAGTGTTCACACATTGATGCGATTGTCCTATAGCATCAATAAGCACTGCTGTCGGGACTGACAACTTATCATTCCAGGGGAAAAGGAAGTAGAAGTTGTGGCCTGGAACACTTATACAATTCATTTTTGATTCAACTGCATATGAAGATAATTTTGTACATGAGATTTTTGCAAACAGCATAAATATGCCAATGTAGAATATTTAACTGCCTGTCAAAGTTCAGAATTTATTACGGAGTCGCTTCTTTAATGATGCTGAGTGATAGTTATGTTCACTTTAATTTGTCTAACAACTGCTCCTGGCAAATGTAAGCAGATGCGTCTAATTATTACCTTTCGATACTTGTATATGCATAGCATGAATAAGAACATGAAAAAATCAGATTTTTGTGAAGTGGAGGTAAAATTCCTTTGAAGCAAACGACATGGCAATGAATCAGAGATCTAGCTAAAATATCTATTTTATAGTTGGGAAGTTAGCAAATAAACACCAGAGATAGGTTATTCCAAGTGAAAATGTTGTTTGAAGATGATAGATACATTTAGTCTATGTGAAATTTAAATCAGTTTGGCGCTCAAAGTCAGAACTGTGTTCTTTCCAATATATGTTGATTGATGGGGCAGTATTCTTGACCTTATTTTCCAACTGCAACACCATTCACAGTGTTTTTCACACGCTGAAAGATTTTAAAATTGGTTAAAACCTCAATTAAAGTGATGCATTTACCCTTTTCAATGCAACGATTACAAACATTTGTAGTCTACGTCAGAAGACAGAAGTTTAACTGTAAATTCCCTGCAGAACGATTCTCCACCCAGTTAGGTCTGTCTCCTCAAACTGGGACCTCTGATCCCACAGCTCATCGTGCAGCGCCTCACCTGCGACTGTAGCCCTGGATTTGGGGTCACTTGTTGACAGCGCAGCTCTTGGACTTGCTGCCCAGGGACAAATTTTGACCACCCAGCTGGCTGCCACCACACAAGCCTTCAGGCAGGCAACGCCGCTCGGCTGACGTGCAGGGTCTTGCTGTGGGGCAAAGGGAGTAGCTGTTGGCTTTATGTCCGTATTTCTGACGTCCGTATCGCTGTCTGCCTTGTCCCTGGCCAGGCTGCCGCCCTGCATGGCAGCGTGCTGGGGAGCCTCTGGACTAGACTCTGGGCTTTCAAAATGTACTGCACAAAGAGGGTGCGATGGGTTTCCAGGGCAATTTTATCAGGAAAAAAATGAACCCCTGACAACTGTTGCAAGAGCAACACCATCTCAAACACATCAAGAAGTCGTGCCAAGTGCAAAGTTGGTTAGGTTATCACTTCTCGTACACTGAGCATGGATCGTGCCAGCAAAGAAGGAAGAAACATCCGACTTACACATTTGACTATCTATTCAACCCAAAGATAAATTCTATTAGCACTTTAAACATTAAGAACATTTGTTTCACTATTGAATGGTCTCATTTTATTCACAGTAGGTAGACAAAATGGCTCTGCTCATAACCAATTATCAAGTTGTTTACATGGTACAAACACAACCTGTAAATAGTTCAGATTCTGCTAGATGAGAAAGATGTATCTAAAACCATACTGCATGCCAATATAGATCAGTGGACAAGCTAAAAATAATTATACATCCACCTTAGTGTGCTATAGTCAATTTTGACTTTGTTCCTAGTTAGGCAAGCAGATATTTTCTACACAATTAGCTAGTTTCTGTGACAACTATAAGAAGTTTGCATCTTTTTCTAATTAGAACTGCGCTTATCAGTTACTAGTGGGAATGGAATTACCAAATCATTAATTATATAAAACAACAACAAAGAGTAGACCGTATCTCAAAATCAGACACGAAACCTATGTCCAGTCTGCACTTCAGTACATAACCTAGTTTTACATTATCTCTTTCATGTCTGTCCAGGTTCACCTCACAGTGAATTCGTTCCTATATGACCAGCATTTCTACATGGTCCCAAATCCAGCAGCTCACCTTCAGAGTAGAAGCTGCTGAATACTGAGCACATTAAGACATCAGATTCTTCCTGCTGGGAAAAAAGCTCTTAGAAATGTGGTGGTAATGATGGAAACGGATGCATTTGAAAAACATGGTTGATCGGTTATCTTTTACAACTACCTGCAACAAATGTGTTTACACTAATGAAAGAATTGACTTTGAATTCAGACCCTGTTCCCCAGTGGAGTGGTTTATTTTATGCTTAGAAAAGGCCTTTGCTAGAATTATTGATGTACATGTTATTATTAGAATAACATGACATGGGAGAAATATTCCAAATGGATTCATAAAGTGGGTCCCTGATAATACAATAATGAAACACAGATATAAAGGATTTATCTTTCCTAACAGACATACAGATCATACACACATTTGTATGTGCAGGCATGAAGGCTCTAGGTCCTAACTCCATGCTAGGAGCATGACAGAAACATCCAGTGTCTTCATGTCACACTAATTCATACTTCCAGTAACACAGCTACCCGATGCAGGCTTTAAAAAGCTACTGGTTTATGGTTAATGTAACCATTTCAAAAAAGTAATTTGCTGATCATTTACAAGCCATCTGAAATATATGAAGAGTCACTGCTTGGAGCTATTGTTTCAAAACCTTTGCCCGAGGCTATGAGTTCTAGAAGTCTAATTTAATTAAAATACCAGTAGGTAATATTGCTTTGGAGTACAGGAATTTATTTTACATACTTCGTGCTTTCAGAAATGGTTGACCTTCCTTTGCGGGAATATTCTTCAAATGTAACATCATTTGGGTGTTTCCAGTAATGGCAAATACAAATTATATTGAAGCCTGTAGAAAATTAGCCCCTGCCTTTTATAAGGCTAGAATTTCATCGACTGTCATATATTCGGGACACACTCCGGTTACTCCTACTTAGTTAAGGTCTCCTTTCAGTCAAAGAGGAGGAAGTGGTTTGAAACTGGGGAACACAGAAGTGGAAAGTTGTATGCCTAGGGACTAAGAACAACAGCAGCGTTAGCTGATCAGTAGGTAGGAAGCGTGGAAGATGCAGATGGGTATTTTGGGTGGTTGCAAGACTGCTATGAGTTATCAGTGAAATGCATACATGAAAGATGCTCTTGTGAGCCCAGCATGCACCGGGCAACGGAAGTAGTGGCGTCACTGCACAAGGTGTCAGTTATGTTTTCACTTAAAATACGCAGTGAAGTTCTGGAGACCTCTCCTCAAAAACTTAAACTGGAAAAGATGTAGAGAAGGGCTAATAAAAGCCCAGGGGAAGAGAGAACCTGTCTTCTGAATAAAACACCGGCCTGTTTACCTCAGTGACATGACAAATGGAGTGTTATCATGACTCTCTCCCTGCACCACCTACACTGGTTCCTTTCAAACTGAGTAACAGGAGTGGCGGGGAATGCATGCAACTATGTCTTAGCACAACACAGCCAAGACGCATCTGGATTGCTTACCTTGATCCTAAGGAAAGAAACACTCCACGTTCAGATGCAATCTAAGACAGTTTACAATTGATTGCCTCAAGAACCACCCAGCCACAGTTCATCATTTAACATTAACCTTTCACAGAAAGTCCTAAAATAAAATGCAATTTATATGAAGAAGTAGGCAACAGGTCTTTTTTTTCTCTCAAAGGTGACTAGGTGCTGTTAGGATGCAGACTTCCAAACTACTTATGATCTTAAACTCCTTACCAAAGCTCTCATCAAATAAATTGTTCAAATTTTAATGGGAATTAATCAGAATAAATTAATCAGAATTTTTCTAATTTATTAGAAAAATATATCAATTATATTTAGAAGCATGAGTTGCCTACTTAACGTTGATCTGATTTGTTGGTCGCTGTCATTGATTGTCACTAATGGAAGAGCCAAAGTGTTTATTCTGGATGATTTATAGTGTTACAAGCAGAAAATCTGAACTAAACCTGAAGTTGTGGGACCGGTGCAAGCACACTTAGGGCTCAAGCCACAAAGCTATTCACATATCTCAATCCTATTCAAGTGCATCACACAGTACATACATACCAGGGTGCGTACCAGTACATACATACCAGGGTCTTTGTTTTTGTGATCTGGATTTTGGAGTTTCCTAGGAATGGACCGATGCCCCAGTATCAGGATCCAAGCTCTGCTTTGGCACCCTGACGCTTGGCAAACCCAGGCTGTAAGTTACAGCCCAGGTACAAGCAGTCACTGCTTTCAGACTGTTTCTACATCATCATGTTAGCATTGTCACAATTTTATTTTAAATATGCTTATTCTTACATTCAAGGAGTATGTTCAGTTTTGACTCAAAGGAAGCATTACAAGGAGAAGCTATCGATGAAAACCTGCAACAACAGTGATAGTGTGCAGTTTACACGTAACTACAGTTACTATTGTGGTTAGACAGGATAAGCATATATTCATAGCTTTAATGCACCAGACCTATGGCGTGTCCATGCCTGGATAAGCATTCTCTAGAACAGAGGCACAGTAGAAGAGCCACGCATTTCAAAATAATTTTGTTGTGCGATTCAGATTCTGGACCGAGCTCAGACAATTTACAAATAATGGGCCAGATTCCACTAATGTGATGCTATTAGAACTCTACAGGTTCTGACAGAGTTGTAGTCCTGTATAGGAGATGTACTTTTCTCCCAGTAAACAATAAAATAATGATTGCCATACAACCCAGAAGTAAACATGTATGCTTCCCTCCTTTCAGATCAAACACTGGCTTTTTCTGTTGGTTTCTGCCTGCTAGGTAGTTCTTTCTCCTTCTATAAACTGAGTTTGTGCTCAGGCAAATTCTTAATTTATTGATTTCTTTAGTACTCCACCTACAGTCATCCATTAAATGGTTTCTGCCACTGGAGCTTTATCCTCTTTGCCATATTTTTGTTTCTGCGTAGATCTGATTTGGTCTGTGCTTTTAAATGCATTCCTCCATCGACAAAAATTGTATTTCTTCCCCTAAATGTATTCCCCCTTACTTGCTTCTGCCACTATGCACTTTCTAGATTACACTTGTTGTTACAGTATTATCACTCCAGAATAGATTCTTCCTTACTTCTCTGCTGTGGATTTAGTCTGCACAGATATAACAGTGCAGAAACTGAAATAGAACATTTTAAGGTACGGGAATCAGTCTTTTTCCACAACCCAGCACTTGTATTTATGTGAATGTGTTTTAATAAGTATTTATCCTCCTTACAAAAGTGCTGTGCATAACAAGCAGTCATGCAATACTGCAGGGCTGGTCTTGGGAAATTTGCTGGTTGTTGTGTGTTGGCTCTTGCTGTATTTCTGTGCATCAGTTTGGTTTATTCACTGTTAGATGCAACTAGTTTAAACCTTACTAATCTGAATCTCTCCAAACCCTATAGGTAGTAAATGTAACTTCTTGCCTTGGAAAGAATATAGGTCCTTGAAGCCACCTAAAAACTAACGATGTTACCAATAAGGTCAGGTTTTTACATATGATGTGAGACACCCGGGCTCAAATTTACCAGGCCCATAAATTCAACAGACAGAAGGAAGAGGAAAGCTGAAAGACTTCCAAAGTTCTGCCAAAAGCATTCTGCATTTTATTCTAAAACTCACGTGCAGGATAAAAAAATGGTAACTTTGGCTACTGATGCCTCTCTTTCTAGCAGTTTCCACCAGCTGATATTGCTGTGTGTTTTAATGTTGCGTTACAGAATGAAAGGTATTCACAGGAGTCAGGATAGTTAGACATACCTGGATAGTTAGACATACAACATTAAGGAAATGGCACTTGAGTCATTTGGAGACTTTGCTTTGAATGATATAGATTTCAAATCAGTTCCTCAACAGGACCTCACAATAACTGTTGAAAGTAACTAAAATATTCATTAGCAAGGACTGCATCACAATAGATTGCAACCAAACTAATCTGATGCCGTCATTGTATTTCCTTGTTTCCCTCATAAACAATACATACCACAACTTTCCCAAGATGCCCAAACTCGCCTCAGATGGATTAGCCAAACTATTTCTAAATAATTTTTAAAACTTCCTTCTAAAAATAATTTTTAGAAGTTCTATTCTGAATATTGCATCTTCACTGATCATTTTATTCTTTTACTCTTCGTATGCAGGGAAAAAATATAGTCGATACCCTTTAATCAAAAGGGTATCACCACTCTTTAAACACAATACTTAAAAAAAATATTCTGGAGTGTACACACTCTCCCTTCACTGATCACTTCAACTGTGAAGTTGTTTAATCAGAAAATCCTCAGCAATCTTGGTCCAGCCATGTTGTTCTTATTCTTTAACTTTTTAAAATACTAAGTTAACTGCCAAAGTTCTTTGCTGTTTTCCATCTCAGACGCAAAACGGAGCAGTCATAAAACCACGCAACTTCAGCCCTGATGTTTAAACACGCAGCACCGTTATTACCAGAGCCTACAACCATAGTGATGAAACCCCATTCACTTTGTGTAGCTACCACTCCATGAGAAGAAACAGCTTCACAGAGAACACCACAGCCGAGCTTCACCTTTCTGTACATGTACAATTCAGTTACAGTGTAGAAATAACCCATGCAGTAAGGACGGAAACGATCCAGAAACACAAATGCTCTGCTGCAATGAAGTCAGAGTGGCTTGAGGGGCTGTGCTCTCCCTTGTTTGGCAGTAACAGAAGTAAACATTTTGATTATCTATTACCTTCACATGATATAGTGTCACTAGCTGATACATTTCAAACCAGTATAAATAAAAGGAACACAGAATGACACCCATACACAACAGAGATGGACACAAAAAATATTTATCTGTCATATGCCTTTACTGAAGCCAGAGGGGAAAAAAACCTAAACCCTAGTGCACTATCCTTAAGAAGCCTGGCAAGTACTTCAGTCCAGAGGAGATATCATGTTTGCGCAGATACGGTTTTACCAAGAACCCAGATTTCCAACGAAAGAATGGAAATAGCTGAAATACTATGAGGTCAGCACCTTATGCATGATTCAGCTCAGCAAGAAAAGGTACGTATCATACCAGTGTCCGAGGACAGTTTGAAAATGCAGATGCTGGAGACCTAGTCTCATTATAAAGAGATATTTGAATGGAAGAAAAGACCAGAGTAAAAATGCACTATCCACGAGGAGAACACTGCACGGGCAGCCCTGGGAGAAAGCCAAGTCCCACGGGGAGGTGTGTGGGGGTTGCGTAGAGTGCTTGTAGCAATGACCAAGTTATTTCTGAACACAAGGGAGATTCCTCTTTATGCACAGTGTGACCAGGAAAACATGACTTTGCATATACCTTCCGCTTTGTGTGTCTCCTTTGTAAATAAACACAAGTGGACTGAATGACATCAAACTCATTCATTTCCCTTTCTCACCAAAAAGGTAACAAGACCCTGTATGGTATCAAACTGCATGATGCCCAGCACTGAAATATCCACACGTGCTGTTACAGTTTTAATGATTAATTAATTAATATTCACAAAAACAATTTCATTATTTAGTATTTACAAAGTTGAATCTGTCTGGAATACACATTACAAAGCACCAGGTGAATGGAAAAGCTGAAAAGAAACATGCTCAAAGGCTGTTTATATATTAATGTATTTTAATATGCCTGAAATAATTTTTAGTAAAGCCTTTATTTTTCACTTCTATTTTTTATATTTAAGCCACTTTTGAAGTAGTTGACACTCTGTGGATGCAGAACAAAGAAAGACAGTGTTATTTATACTTACAATATTTTAAAAAGGGTAAACAAATGAGTTCCCAATTGCCTATGTATTGAACTCAAGGGCTGAATCAGCTCATTCCCTTCTCAGTGTTTCCAACACAGGAAAAGATCAGCCCATAGCTAACTAGAGTGTGTGGTTAAAATCCAAGATTTGCTCATTTCTTGCTCCTACAAGATTTTATTATTATTATTGTTAGAAACGAAATTAATTTCAGAAAGAAGTTGTCTGCTTAGAAATAGCAAGCCTCTTCAGCTTAATGCATTTGCTGGGGGTAGTAGGTGAAAACACCTCTTTCTTTCAGAATCAGTGACTGCCATTTCAGGCTGCAAAAAATAGAAAGCAGTAAAATGTCAGCTGACACAATGAATATCTGTATTAAAGCAATGATACAACTTGGCTAAAGTTAGGGAGATGTATGTGATAGCTGAGGGCAGTAGAGCTGTCAGCCTCCTATGCAGACTTTATTGTGTTTCTTGTAAAAAACCCCAGTAACGCAGTTTATATTGTGCACTACAGATGCAGTATTTTTGCATTTGTTAGTGCTCACCTTCCTATCAGCACTTTTACTTTGTCACTGACATAAACCTGCAGTTTTCGCAGCTGCAGAATAAAGGTATGCAACAGGATGTAATGACTTTGTTAACTGGTATCTGCTTGTCCACTCGTTCATTAAATCAGCTCAACGAAAATACTAAAGCAAACTTGATTAAAAAGTAACCTTATTTAGATTTAAAAAGAAAATTACATTAATCAAACTAAAGCGTCTGCCAAATTTCCATGATGTCAGTTTTAGTGAAGAAGCAACCCAAAACTCCATGGGCAGACACTCTGATGCTTCTGAGGATATTTGACGTACATAAGTGTACATCATTTGCATCCCCATAAACAGGAGATAAACACATTTCTTCCTTGCATCTGTCCTCTTTCGGTAGCTTTGGACTATTATGTGATCTCTGTCTACCAATATAATCCGGCTGGCACTAACTCAAAGAGTATGTTCCTGCCAAATAGTTTTCCCTATGACAAAAACGCTTCATATTTTTCCTTCTGTACTCCCACACATATTTGCATCCATCTTTGATAGCCTGTGGACTGTTGGGCCTTAGAAATCACTCAGAAAGTTTGTAGAAAAGAAACAATTTTAGCTGAAGAAAAACAATTTCAGAACATTTTTATTGTCTAAGAAAACATTTTAATATTCACTGCTGTCCTCAGTAGTCAGTTTGCTGATGTTGCTCTCATTGGCGGTACATAAAGCTCAAGAGCTCACCAAAAAGAGGACAAGGATAAAAAGACTACCCAAACAGCAAATAACTTTGTTAAGCTGGGGTCACCAGTGAACACCATGTTGAAAAGAGGATACGTTTCCCTGGTACACCATGCTGATCTGACAACAGACTACTGAGAGTGAGACTACTAGTAAATGATGTAAATCACTTACTACTGATACCAGTACAAGCTCTCCCTTTGCCTTGCATAAAACAAATGTCAACATATACAAAAAAGGACGGATAATGAGTGGCAATGATTACTAGGAGATTTTATTTCCTTTTGACTCTTAATGAAGAAACAGCCCAACAAATTACAAATGATAATAAAAAGAAAATTCTACCCGACAGTAGAATTTACTTACAGTCTGTAAAAATTTAACATAATTTCAGCTAGATTGATGATTCTTGCACTGTTCCTTTAATGTTTGTGTGTACACACAAGAACATATACATAAAAGAATATATGCATAAAAACAAAATAGCTTTTTTTCCTGAAATCCATAAAGCGGTCACAGAAGCCTACTTGTTCTGAAATACAAATACTACAAATATGAGAAAGCCCGTTAAAATCTAGAAATTGAAATATTGATGATGAGATAAATTAACTTAGAAATTGAATAAGGTTTTTTTTCTTGTTTGACCAAAATAAGTAGTACTTATTTTACAAGGATTTCTTAGGATTTTTCTTTAGTGTCTCTTTACAAAATAATTCTATTCCACAATATAATGTGTTTCAGTGTGTTACTTACAGCTCAGTTAGTGCTCAAGGTTTTTTTCGGAGCTCTCAGAATCTGGCACCTAAACACCAGCTTGTGACCTTGCAATACAAGTAACCCATCTCAGACCTTTCAAGAAAAAGAACACTTTCACTCTACTGGATACTTGACACAAGATGACTCATGAACTGAATGCTTGGCAACCAGATTAAAACATTATTTTCTGAATCTTCTAGTAGCTTGCCAACTACTTAATAATAACTGAAATTTTCCCACTCCAAACCATTGCTTCTTTTTGCTTTACACTTGCCTTTCTCCTCTCCCCTCTCCTTCTCCTCCCTTTCCCTAACACCTCCCCCCCCTTCCTTACTCTACCTCTCCCCTTCCCTCTTTATTCTTTTCTTATCAAAAATAACAAAGTTCATTACTTGAGCCATTACGCGTTGAAGGCAATGAAAAGAGACTCAAGTGGATGTCAGATGACAACAGGAATGGTACCCCATGAGAAGCTTGCCCAGGATACTCTGCTGTATTGGAGTGCTAGTGTATTGCATTCTTAGTTCTCCAGACCTGGACCCCTCCCAAGCACAGACCCATGACCATTTCGAAGCAGAAAGATGTGACTGCATATTTCAGTTACAGCTTCCATATTCTGAACACTTGGGATCATTGAAAAACTCCTTCTCAACCAATAATACCAAATATTGCTGGACATTAGAGAGGCAAAAGCTTCCAAGGAAAGAAATACTACATGCTACACCAAACACCTGATACAACACCAATCTTCTATTTTGTTGTGACTCTACATAAAGGCTGTATGATGACCACACTTCTTTTTCACGAATGACAGGAAAAAGAAAAAGAAAAAGAAAACATCTATTACTTCTTCAGAGAGTGTAAGTCCTGAGGCCCAGGCTAGTTTTGCTGAATTTCAAGCACCTACTGAGTAATTGCCCGAGGCCAGTGGAGAAGGCAAGCTACTCTAGCGGGCCATTTAGGTCCTAGGCAAGCTGAAGCCTCTGGAGGTGCACCCCTCTTTCCATTGACGGCGTGTCCAACCCAGGACAGATGCACTCATAATTTAGGCGCTTCATATAAGCCCAAATTCAGTTTCCACAGGCAAGTTACTCAACTTGGACTAATTAGGGTCGAAACAAAGCCACCTTTAAACTATTAAATGTCTATAGCAAATGCAGTTTTAGTCTTGCTATTCCAATTTTCACTACATAATTGCAGGCAACTCTTGTCCATTTCAGCCTCTCATCACATTTCTTGAGCTGAAGAGTTGATATTTATTTATAATAGGTTTAGAAAAAGCTTTATATTTCACTTTCCTGCTGCCTACAAATGTTCCGTAAATAGGAACGCTCATCCATTGTCTACTTACCACTCAAAATAGTAAACAGATAGCTAACCTCTTCTAGTATACCACATGCCTCTATAAAAATTTCACAACACATTTGCTTGTAGAAATAAAGCAAGCAATAACACACCTACTTCAGCTAGAATTGGTTCTGGCAGTTATGTTTCCCAGACCCACCCACATAACACTGGACAAGCATTGGTGTGTTGCGGTCATCTTACAAATACACTCTAAATTTTCATCCCAAGGTAGTAAAAATTGTTGGTACACACAATTATTAACTTAATTTTGTTAGGCTATTTAAAGTTATAATTTCATTGTTATTAGAAATGCTTTTTTATTTACTGCAGAGAAAAAGAGGATGAACAAACAGTAATAAAATAATTAACATTACACAACAAATTTAGACTCACAATCAGACACTAAGCGGAATCTAGGTTTCACAGAAGCATAGAATCACTTAGGTTGGAAGGGACCTTTAACACCATCAAGTCCAACCATAAACCTAACACTGCCAAAACCACCCCTAAACCATGTTCCTCAACACCACGTCTACCCATCTTAAATACCTCCAGGGACGGCGATTCCACCACCTCCCTGGGCAGCCTGTTCCAATGGTTGATAACCCTTTTGGTGAAGAAATTTTTCCTAATATCCAACCTAAATCTCCCCTGGTGAAACTTGAGGCCATTTCCTCTTGTCCTATCGCTTGTTATGTGGGAGAAGAGATCAACCCCCACCTCTCTACAACCTCCGAGGAGGAGGCACCTTGCCTAGTTGGCTCCCTCACCAGCTGTGTCAGGAAGTTATCCTCAACACACTCCAGCAACCTCCTAGACCATTTCTTCTATTTTTATTTCTAGAGGGGAATTAACTCTTTGTTTGAAGGACTTACAATGTCAAGCAAGTATTTCCATACTAGAGGCATAATGTGGGAAAAAAACTTCCTGCCTGGCAATACTTTACAAAAGGTGTAAATGTATAGAGGTGAATGGATCTCTGACGCTAAAATTCATTCTCCTGGAGCCTAGAGCATTTCTGCACTGTGGTGACCGGCAGATCTCAGTGTATCTAGTCCTGTGCTTCAAAACCCCTTGTCGTAGCGTCTTCAGCTGGTCTGGAAGCAGATTCACATGTCCCTTTGGTACCTGTGGGCAGGGTTCAGATACCAAGACACACAAACCTACTCCTCTTGGGTATCTAAGATTTCTGCACAAGACTGCAGATAGCATATGTGACCATCAGATGACCCACTCGTTTCCTGGGACTTTACCTGGAAGCCAGATGGAATACCTGTACCATGTAAGGGGACACTAGATCCCTGTAACTGAGCAAGGGACTCCAACCCTCTCTACTACAAAAGTAATACAGAAAATTAAAATAAAATACAATAAAATACAACAAAATAGCAAAAGTTGCAGAGACATTAGACTGAAATAGCTAACTGAGTCACAAGCAGCAGGCAAAAGCATAGGACACAAATTCTGATGTCAAACAAATTTCATGCCTCCCGTGTAACTTCTCCCACTTTCTGTTCTATTTTGCTAACTTAGTCATAGAAGAAGCCCCTGCTGTTTCTCTATCAGGGTTTCATTTTTTCTTTATAAATGAGTCAAAAGAGAAATGAGATAAAATATGACAAGAAATACTTAACTGATTCAACTCCTTTTCAGTCCATGGCTGTGATGCTAATTTCCAACTTTTCCACCCAGACATCCTCAAAACAAGTTACCAGAATGGGATTTTCAACTCCCAAAGCTGTAAACACCTCCAGATAAACAATGCTTGACAATACATACGCTGACAGGGTAAACACTCACTTTCCTAAATGGCTTATTGCCAAAGTCTTCAAAGAGGGCCAGTTTTTACCTGGAATAGGCAAACATATCAGTTTCTAATATCTCTACATGTACAGCAAATGACCAGCTAGAAATAGTATCTTCAAGAAGAATGAATATTGCTGGTGCAGAATTTGTCGTTTACAATTACATGCCCGGCATCTGTGCTTCTGCAACTATGGTCTTCTGGTTCAACGATTCCAACTTTTTCCACATACGAAGAGAAATTAAAATCTAACTTAATTATATTGATATAACAGTTGCTACCTATTTTATGACCTAAAACAGATAAAAGGTATAAGATTAAGTATTCAAGCGTATGTATATCTGGAGAATACAGGAGTGTTTATACCCTATTCGTCTCTTGTGTACAGAAGTAATCTTTGAAAACTCACAAAGCAGAGTCAACAAGAACAGCAGGAAAAGATTCAGTCATTCTCATTAATTCTACATCGAACTAATTAAGCAAATTAATAGCAGAAAAGTATCTGTCAGCCATCACTCATGTTACAGAGTCATTAAAACTTGATGTAAGAAATATTGGATGGATAGCAGAAGAGCTGACTGATACAAGCTTTTAAACAGAAGGGCAAAATTATACTCTATGCAAATTGTTGTCCACCTAAGGCAATTTTACATCTTATTAATTTTTTGACAATAATTATTGAAGAGCTGTTGAATGAAGTTTTGGGATTTGGAAAAGGCAGTATGATTTAGTTCTGGGAGAAAGTATGACCAATACTGTATCAACTGTGTGCATCCTCATGAAGGCATTTAGTGAGGAGAAATAAAAAGAGGCCCATCCAATGGGAGTGACTTTTAGAAACTGGAAAAAGACATTCCAGCCATTCCTGAGTACGTTAGGCGGGGGAATTTGCTTAGGATAAATGTAATGGAAGGATATGTCTGTGTTAGAGAAGACAAGCCTGAAGGCAGCCCTCTATAGGCAAAGCTGCAGTACAGACCTTGCAAAAGATTCTGGGCTGCAACAGGTTCAGCACTGAGTTGTCTTCTGCTGGTGGCAGCCAACAGATTGAGAGAGGGAGAGGGAAGGAGGAAAGGGATTTCAGTAAGATTCAGGCCATTGTAGCCAAGGGAATGAGAAGCTCCACGCAGAGTATTCCAGTGGGAGAGCTTAGAAGACTGCCAGTAAACCATCTCCTGTGGATGTAGGCTCATTTGGGTGACAAGCTGAAAATAATGGTGCCTGATTCAGTGCTGTCTCACACTATAGCCACAGTATAGCCACTGCTGTACAACACTACACATGCTTGATGCAGGTAAGGGGAGCTTTCACTGGTTCTCAGGAGAGAAGAAGGGCTTAAAGCAAGTTGCGCCATCTGAAAAAAAACTGTGAATGAGTATTCACAGAATCTATACGTCAAGAGTACACTGGAGTTCCCAAAAAGCCCCCAAGGATAAGTCATACATCCCCCTGACATATGCTTCTGCCCCCCTGCGCAGGGTTCCCAGGCTGTCTGCAGTGCACAGGGCGGGCTGGCAGACAACCGCAAATCCGGAATATTACTGTAAAACACGCAGATGCATGGACTGCATCACAGCACCTACGGACAGCAAGAGCAACTGGCAAGACTGAATACAAATTGTACCTTTGTTTACAATCACACAAGGAAAACCAAGACCAGCCTAAATATCGGTAAATGACATGAGGAGCAAGGATGCAATTTTACCTGCCCGGGAAAACAGGTTAACATCAGAAGGCTTGCCGTACTGATGCCAGATGGGCTTTTTGAAGCATCTGTAGATCAAACTGAATGCTTCAGGCAAATCAGAGACAAATACACGGCACTGTTCATCACCCACTCATAAACAGTACCAGAGAAAACCAAACCAACCAAACAAGCAGATGCAAACAAACTTGGAGGCAGGACTCCCTATGTTTTTTAGGCATTAACTCTGAAGTGTATTGCTGTAATTTCTTTGTGGTCAGCTACCCCAGCAGGGACATAAGGCAAAATTAATACAGCTAAGCAGGACTTAGAACAATTTTGATGGAAGAGTGCGAAGTATATGATTAGAAAAAATCTACTTTTAAGTAAAAACATACATTTGTTTAAACAGGCATGATTTATAGACATGATCAGAAAACCATTTGTAAAATTCCAAGTAACATTTTTCTGCTCAGATTGACAACGCTAAATGGGTGATAGATTTGCCCTTTCTCCTACTTCCTCTTTCTTCCAAACCAGAAGTTTACACCGTATGTCTTAATTCACAAAAATGTGAGAAAACGAAGGTCACTTTTGCAAAAAAGGAGCACAACAGAATTAACTGTTTTTACTAACAATTCAGCAAGGGAACCAAGAAATACCAACACTTTGGAAATGCCAAGATGGTACTTCAGAGCCCCAATTTCCCTTTTTTCATGGTCTACAGGTAAGGTAGTTACTTCAGGGTCAGGAAACATCCCTATGAATCACCTCCAAGTGAGGAGAACAGCAAGGCACAGCAGCAAGTGCCCTGCTGCAGACAGCTGCTTCTTGCTGCTCCTCCTGTGCTCCATGAACCAGACACCTGGGAAGGCTGGAACTGAACTTCCATCCACATCCTCCTCCTCCCCACCCAAACGTTGGTGGGAAGGCAAGAGCCACACAGGTCTTCCTCTGCCTCATTCTCCTCCAGTACCAACTATTAACTAACCAACAGAAAGGATGCTAATGAGACAATAGTTAATATCACCAGCCGTTTCAAACATCTTAAATACAATCAAAGTAACAGAAGTGGAAAGCTAGACTTAGAACTACTCCCAGTACAAGGACGAAGGAAAGCATGAAAGGTATGTGTTACTTTTTTTATCCAGTAGGACATCTAACAAGGATGATAGCTGGCTTTAGCTGTAAAGATACAAATTCAGATCTCTCAGACAAGTGTCCCTGCCAGGAGTATTCTGAAGGGTAATTAGAAATGCCTTTGAGCCACTCCTATCTTTAAGGCTTCTTGTTCTTCCACTAGGTTTAAAATACTCAAATACTCAGGGAGTCATTAGGAAGCAAACATGAAATTAGCTCTGTCACCAGATGGCTAGGACATTCACCTAGACAATGAGCTCCCCTTCCTGCTCCAGTGAACACCAAGGTGTTACACACCAAGTACAACACGGTCAAATGGGAGAGGCTTGCAGGACTCCACATGCAAGTAAACTATGCCCAAGGTTATATCTTCCAAATAGTAAATAGTCAAACCCCACTACAATGAAAAAAGGAATTGATCCTCAGATGTCTATGCATAAGAGTGCCACTGAAGGCCTATAAAGTAAAATGAAATCTCTTCTATTTAATTATTCTGACTTAAATAATCTGTTGGGGGTTTTTTTTGGTTTTTTTTTTTCCTTTGGAAACTAATGAGTGTCTTCTGAATCAATCTCACTTTTTACACACACACACAGAAAAAGACAAATCTAATTTCAATATACGTAGAGAAGGAAAAAATCACCAGTCCAAAAGAAACCCACAGAGCCCAAACAGAAAACTGGAAAGAAAACTAATCCAAGTTTGCAAGTCAAAGGACATATTGGGAAAGACCATGATCTTCAATGGCCTTTCTTTCAAATCCCAGAAAGAATAATGTTCCACATCTATTGGAAAACAATGACTGAAGAAGGGAAATGGCTGAAAAGGCCTATTGTGCGATCTTCCTCTTGAACTGGGAGGTCCTCTGAGTTTATCTATATATTTCCATATATAAGCTAATAGTAATTCATGGTCTGCTTTTGTTTCTTCCTGGTGTTGGGGAAGACAGTTATCTGTCCAGCCAAACTGAGACGTTCTGTGGAAGGGAAAGTATCAGGCCAGCTCTCTTAGTAGGGGGCTACTACACCATTTGCTGTAATTCTGAAAAGCTAAGTCCTCTCACTCTCCCAGTTGCTGCAGTAAAATATAGTACTTCTGGAACCCGAAATAGATTCTCCAAGGAAAAAGAGGTACCAGTTTCCTGCCAGCCATGGACGTGCTACTTCGCTGGTTGTTTTCCAATGGCAGTCATAGTAATTCCCAAGACTCATGCTTGGGAATGAGTCTTGCATAATCCTGCATCTCATTCTCCTTTGTTTGAGGATTTAATTATAGCTGGATAAGCTATTGCCCAGATAACTTAAGATACAGGAGGAAAAAAATAATAATCCAATTTACACAATAATGTAATTAAATTTCACAGTACAAGAGTATGCTGTTTGTTTCATTTGTTTAAAATCATATGCCAAACACTAACCTTCTCTCTAATAACCATCAACTAGCAACGCGGAAAAGCTGCAAAGGATGTACAGTTATGCCGAGTGCTATCTGGTTCAAACTTTAATTTGCGTGGAGGCCCATGTGAATCCTCGGTGCACATTATGTAAAATTGTTGTTGAAAGGATACACAAAGGACAGCGAAAGGGGGTGAACCGAGGCTCCATGGTGTGGGTTAGCTCTTTGTGTTTGGTACTCTGATGTTCCTACAAAGTTGTTATAGCAACAGGCCAGAACCCTCTTGGGGAGAAAAAAGAAAAAAAAGAAAAACAAAAAAACCAAAACCCAAACAGTAAGAGTTTGTATGACATGTGGGTCACTGTGAACCTGTTTTGATTGAACAGGGATGGGGAAAGGGCAATGCCCTGTTCTGATACCTCTGTACAGGCTTGAATTTCTCTGTTTGTTTAGCTTGGGACTTTATCGCCCATTAGACTCCACAACCAAACATGTACAGCCTCCTTTAACCTAAATAAAATCCTAGGTGGTCCAGTCAAGCACAGGAAAACAGATGGGGATATTAATTTTTTCCTGACTGTTTCCCAACAGCTCTGAAATTCTTGAACTTTTCCTCTCCTGCTATTCGTGCCTTCACCTTGCTTTCCTGTTTTTCTGACCAACAACAGCAGCAACCTGTAATGTAAGTGGTTTGAAAGGATTAGTGAGGTAAGGCAGTTGATCTGACTTATATTGACCTTGGAAGCATGGAAATTATTGAACTGCAAACAAGAATGTCAGATTCTTCAACATTCTTTACTGCTACGCTCATCTGCCTACTTCTGACCTACCTTTGCTGGATTTTGAAACACTCACCAAAACGTGACCATTAGCAACAATTTTCTCTTTCCCAGGAAGAATAATTAGTGTCTCGAAATTTCAAGCTAATGATTTTATCACTTAATATAAAACACCGATAAGGGAGAATTCCTTAATATAGACCTATTTTTACTATTTAAATTATCTACAATTGTTATCCTTACTCTTTTTTTTTTCTGATTTGGAAACAAAATAGAAAAATAAATTTATTTAGCAATGCACCACAGGAAAAAAGCATCAACAATATGAATTTTAATAACTTCAGCATCTTGAAAATGATAGAGGATAATTCAGTAATGCACTCACTCTAACCATTCATTGCAGCATTGGTGTGGGGAAAGTCACACAGCACCCTGATGTAGTATAGAAAACTGGCCTACAAAGAACCAAACCAACCTGGATAAACATTCAGGTCTTGGTGTGTGGCATGCAGCATACAGCAATCTTTGGTTTATACTGTCAAATGTAGATACAGGATGGGTAACATCAATTTATGACAAGTACATTATTCAGATACAGCAAATCTAAGTTTCTAAAGCCTTCAGGGCTCTACAGTATGTCAAACATAGTTACATTCTCGTGTTTAGTGGCCCTTAAATGTGTATCCTAATTATGTAAATACCTACATTTTACATAAAAGTCCTCAAGGACTACCAGCAGGAAAGGGGACACACCTTTAGTATATACAAGCCTGCTCCATAAAGTGGGGTTCCCAGTCGTTCAGCTCTTTTTAACCCAGGACTAGCAAAGGGCTGGAGGAAGAGATGAACTGCTTGAGTTGCCATGAGCAGAGCAATGACTTTCCACTGATGCTTTCCACCCACTTACCAAATTCAAACAGGACATAAATGTAACTTCTTGCACTTGCCGGGAAACCAAGATACTTGTGAAAACGTATCTGGTTCAGCCCAGAAATAAATTAGCCACTGTACATTCAGCTACATGGGAATGCGTGGAGGATGACTGGCCGGCTGAGGATTATTCATGGCTGTGAAACCTGCTCTCAGCATTCACAGCTGATAAGCATACAGTGCATGGCCTTTTGGCTGGCTATATTTGTACCGCTCTGCTTAGAGGGCTTTGCATTTGCTTAGCATTGGTCAGGTCATTACAGCAGGCATCAGCGCTTCCCCGTAAAACAGAACGAATGCCCCAAGTGGTTTTAATCAGTTTGTAACTGGAAATGTTCCATACAGGTCAATGGCTATCAGTTATTGGAGTGTGCATAACGTAATTAGCGTGGGCTACAATTGCTATTTTTGACTTAAATAAGAGCCTTTTTGCTAAAGTCCACAGCTTTATCTGAAAAGATACTGACTGGCTCTTCCTTGTAGTAGTGGCACAGTCCATGGAGGCTTCATTCTCCGAACCATGAAATTTGGACTGTTTAAAGAAATCCATTATGCATAAATACTACTGGAGGGGGAGGAGGAGAGTGCTGTTTGGTTTTCTTCAAGTCAACACTCTGCTGCCCTTCCTCTGCAGAATTCAGGAGTTGTCTTTCTCTTATTAATCAATATAGAACATGTATTGATTAATACATGTTGGAGGCCATGAAAGATGTTACTACTGTTAGCACATACCTTTGTAAGCCCTCCAGAGACTGTCCCCTATTATGCCACATTATTCACATGATAGCAATTTTGTCTTACGAGTCTCTTGGACTCAGCTATCTTCTTCTTTCAGCACAATCTTGGAAGAGTTTCTGGGCTCCCAGGTGTCTACAGCCCTAAAAGTGTTCATGAACTAAAAGGACACCAAAAGGACACACCTTTCCTTCAAGCTCTCTCCAAGCTTCAGGAGTTCCTGCAGCTCTCTCCTGTGTTTCTAGGTAGTTTGGTAATTAAACATACCTGGCTTTGAGAGGCAGGTCATGCAATTATTCTGAAGCAAACAAGACAACTTCTCCAGGCTACTGATAGCGGTTGTTGCCCTCTCATTGCATTTTACATATTTAAAGCCTAACTTCCATCACAAGGTAAAATTAGCACTGAAGCAGATAATTTTTTAAAGCATCAGTTCATAACGTTAAACAGAGCAAATGACTTCCTCTTTGAATTTACATGGTAACATCCATCCCCACAGTCTGTGTGTTTCTTGTTTTAAATGACAATAAGTGGGGAAAAAAAAAGCAAACAAGGGAGGTAAACCAGCAGCAAACAGTAATCGTGAACTGAAATAATATTTAGTGCTAAAAAAGTCTCCTTTTATTATTATTAAAAAGCAACATTAAAGCAGCACCTGAATGTATTGGTTTAGATGAGGCTGTATTTGGTAGCTACTGTACAGAATAGGCATGAATAGAGTCTTCATTCTGTACAGTTTATGCTCTAAAAGACATACTGAGATGTCAACTGATGTTTGTGAAGAAACACAAATACAACCAATTCCACTGTTACACTAACCTCTTTGCATATTAAAATAATAATCAATTATTCTTGCATCATCATCCTCTCAATGCACTTGAAAGCACTAAAACTTACGAGGTCTCTCATTGGCATTCCAGCAGAAATGGGTCATGAGCAGCCTGAAACCTTACCCATGATGGAGAATTGCATCCAAAAAGGTGTGGGCATTTTTATTTGAGTAGCAGAAGGGTGAGGAAGATGAAGATAGCTCCCTTTGTGGAGGGGTACGGGACTAATCTGATAAAATATAAAAATGAGCCAGCTGTTTCCAGACACAGCTGTTTCTAGAGATGAAACGCACAAAGTGAATGTGACAGAAGAGGAAGAAGGGGCTGTGGGGGGAATTCTCAATATGAGAATTCTGAATTCAAACTCACTGGCAAAAACAATTGCCCAAGTGTCTGTACTTAAAAAAAAAAAAAAGAAGGAAAAATGAGAACAATGTGAGGAAAAACAGAAAAGGAAAGGCAATGTCACTAAAGGACACTGAAGTAAGCTTGGATCACACAAGGACATGTTTTAGAAACTTACTGCAGAGATGCATTAGCAATTACAAGCAGGAAGAGAAGAAATAAAATGACTTGTAAACTTAAAAAAACACGGAATATGAATGGAAAGGCAAGCCTGAGGCTAAATATTTATGTAAGTATTGTTCAATCTTGATCAAGGAAACCCAAACCTTTGGATCCAAATGACACCAAAGATCAAATAAGAATATATTGACAATAGCTGGTGCTGATTCAGACCTAGACAAGAGAACTCATGAGGGGGTTTAACTATCACGTAAGTACACATAGAATTCTTCGGCAATAATCATGGAAAGAAAGAAATTCAAGCATGGTAGCTTGTCTTAATAACAGCCAATGCTGAAGAAATCTTTCCAATCACATTCATCGCAATTAGAACTTCTGCGGGGGTTGTTTGTGGTTTGGATTCTTTAACTGCTGTGTCTCTGACATAATTATTAATTATCCAATGTAGACTCTACTGGATAGAAACACCAGTCTGTTTCAGATCACCAATGACTGGAATTACGCCCCATTGCTAATCATTTTTTCATCCTGCTTATTTGCAGCCTTGATCTATTCCCTCTTCATGATCTTTGCACACTCTTTTTGCTGTTCCCCTCCTCGCGCTCTTGGCAGAGGTGGATGTTTTGAAGGCCAAGCATGAAAGGAAGCAAGACAAAGACTACTTTGCAGTCCCTCTTTATCCCCATGCTAAGCTCAGCAGACAGTTTTATGGCTTCTAACATGACTTCTGTACTGGCAATTTGGGGTACTCTCCCCTGTTTCTGGAAGGAGCCATTTGGACTGGCATCTTGTGCCCATTTTCCTTATCTGTTTGTAGACAAAGGTACCAGTGCAACAAACTTCGGAAATGTTTGCTATTCACTGGGTCTAATGTCTGGGAGGGGGAAAAAAAAGGGAATCTGAAAAGCATTTCAACCCAACCATGTCTACAAATACTTTGTATTGGCTTAAATCTAATTGTAAACTTTAAAAAAATCTAAACAAAACTTTACTCCCTCTTCACAGTAGGGAGGCTTCACAGGAGTAATAAGGGTACTCTCAGATATCCTTATTTATAATCAAGACCAAAATGTTAAGCTTCACAGGCAAGTTCTATTATATAAATTAACTTAAATAGTTCAAACTGGCTTAATTTGTATTGAAAAGATCCTATTAGCATGTACGTTCTTCACACAAAAAGAAATCTGTCTACAAGTGCAGGGTGTATTTATGTGTGTAATTAGTGTAATTGTAATAGCTGCAAAATGAAAATCTGTAGAAACACTCTAGAAAACATAGAGTAACCAGTAACAATTATCATTCCTATTGATAAAATGTGCTGACTGACGGAAGAGCTGCCTTCTAGAGACTTCTAAATGTGTTTAGTTTTAGGAAGAGCATGAAAAAACAGACAGCTCAGATCCTTTGCACCGCAGGTAATTTCTCTAAATCTAATGCAGGTTACACAAGCCAGATAGTGAGTACCGTACCGAGTGTGGTTCACAGCTTGTGTGAAGTATTTAGTACTCATTAATGAAGTCTTAAAGAACACATCACAAACATGGTTAAGGCACCAATGCTGAAAGGTGATCAAGAACTTTTTTTTCCTTTATAAGGCTGGCTAAATAAATTCATGCTGCCCAAAACATTTCAGTACGTTCCTAACTTTATGCCTAGACAGAGGTCACATGGAAGCAAAGGAGACAACATATGTGCTCCAAGTTGAAGACACACCTGAGTGAGCTGCTGAAAAAGTCCTAAATTGCACCCTTGTGATGAAGCTCAACTGGAGGCCAAACTCATAGAATAAATTACCACTTCACCCTCAGACATGCCTTCCTCTAGACACAAACAGAACCATACCAGCAGAGACTGGGGAGAATTTTGCACTGGTGAGACGATAGGTGCAATTTTCTGTCCATCCTAGGGAGAGCAGTAATACAACAACCCCTTCTAATACTCCCACTGGCACTCCAGGAGTCCTGGGCTTCTGAAATCCTGAGCAGATAGCCAAGCAGAAGGCTTGGCTTTCCACCTCCTGTGTAATTGTACTGCTTTTCAGGGTGCTAATGTCATGGTCTTTAATCAAATTAAAACTTGAAAATCCCCAGACAAAATGCTGAATGGTAATTTTATTCTGTATTTGAAGGGTTGTTTGCAAGAACTGGAGTAACGTAGGAGGATAAAAACTCTCTGAGAAGAGTGGGATAACCTCTGCTAGTTAAGACCTTTGGAAAACATGTACCGTTCAGCCAAGTACCTAAGACCCAAGGATAAAATTCTCAACCAGAAACGACTGAACTGTACCTTGAGATGGAAGACTCACTCCCTAACTACTCTCTGCAGTCTGTCTGTTCATTATGATCTACTTACTCAAATAATATGGTGATCAATACACTCATGGAGGTCTTTTTTAAATAAACTGGTTTTGGCCATAAGGTGTTTCCGTTAACAATATTCTATCACATCATCAGCTGCAAAAGAATAAACCAAGGTATTTCCTCAGATAAGGCTCTCGCTTCAGTCTGACACCCAGCTGAGAGGTGGCCAGTTCCAGAAGAGGACAGTCCACCAGCAGATGGCTGATGCAGAACCACTCTTGCACTGCTGGGGCCGAGTTGGCACCAGTGAGTTGTACATTTCCCCACCACGGGGGTTGTGGCTTTGGCTTCCAGGAGGAGGATTTTGCTGTTCCTAGGAACTGGACCCCTTCAGCTGCCTCCCATCCTGGTACAGGACTGGCTGCTCATACCTGTCCTGTGCCTCAACAGGAGACCGCAACCCTCAGGGCTACTAGTCTGCTTCTGCTCCCTTCACAAGCAATGAAAATTGTAATTTAAACCTATACAGATACACACATGTATATCCAAGAAGATGATGGTTTTCTATGCTACTGATGAGTAGCCCATAGGTCAGCCCACATCTTTGATATTTAAGATGACAATATTAATATTTCTATTAACTTTGAGAAGCAGGGTACAGAGCTACCCTGAGGAGTTTTACATTGTTTTCTGCACATTGTATTACTGGGTTTACATTCTAGTAGAAAACAAAAGTAATTCTTTTTCTGGCATACTCCAGCTTGCACGAGGAGATCAAGCACATTGTGTGAATAAGAATTCAGAGAATAAAACAAGTCTAGCCATTTGATATGATAATTAATTAAATATTAATTATTGAATATTAAATAAATAGAAAGAAAAAAACATTTGGCGAGTGGTGATGGACTTAGTGCTTCTGCTAGCAAATTTTAGCGTACTTTGAGTAAGAGCATGTCCACTGCATAGTAACCTTGAGTTCACTTTGCCAAAATCAGTAGAGAAACAGTCTGTCAACTGCTATAGATGTAGCTGGCTGTGGGTAGCTGGCCTAGAGTACTCGCTTTGGAAGTGGTGAGTTGGCAAGGCTTGTCTTCCATTTGGGGGGACAGGACAGGGCACCACTCTTCATATTTGTCTTTGCCTCTACTCTGTGGGTTGCCTATTCTTTATACAGGGCATAAAAAGCGCTAAACAGTAATCATCTAATTTTATCTGAGCATTTATGTTTAATGAGGTCTGCATTGTTCCTTCCTGTACATCAAAATGTATCATTTGCCAAAAAATAATAATAATAAATTCTTAAATGAAAAAAAAGAAACAGGAAATGGCGTCTGAAGAGTGGAAGGACTACAGAATAAAAATTAAAAGGAAAAACACACAAATATGGCTTGACCATCTAAAACAATCACCCATCTGAGAACTCCTAGGTTCCCTACAAGCAGAGTTGCTCCCTTGCAAATATTTTCTAAATCATTATTCTGCTGGGAAACAGTATGCAAGCCGTTAAGCTCCTACAAATGTTATATCTACATCAGAAAATAATGCTCTATTTTTAGCCACAAACATTTTCTGGTTAAAGAAAAGCAAAGTAAAGCCGTGACAATTAAACCTAATAGCTGTGCACAGCAGTCTTGTCAGGCTGCCTCTCTATAGGTGAATGGAAAATGCAGGGGGACTAAAAGCTCTGTAGCTGAAGGAAATCACACAATCGAGATGCTACTCTGATGTGGTATTTTTAATCTGTTTTTTAGGAGATAGAAGCTATGAATTTGAGATTTTCTTCTAATAATACGGAAAACATTTCAGCGAGATTTGTTCCTTTGATCCTATACCTTGCTCCTGTAGAAATACCATGAGTTTTCATTTCTTAGATCTATGTTCTGCTATAGAAAAGAGGAATGAGAGGCAGATGTAATCATTCACCATTTGGCTCATGCTTTCTTTCCACGGTTCTCAACTCCACTCTAGTCTTTAGATCCTCAAAAAAAACCCACCTCACAAACCAAATGCAAAAAGCCAAAAGCAAAACACAAAACTAAAAGAAACCCCTAGCAAAAGAAAATGCTTGTTTCTTTTTCGGATACGGCCAACATTTCTCATTAGCAGACCTTTCTTTGGCCCAAATTTCAGGGTGCTTGGTAAAGCCCCTTGTAAGATACGAGACGCAGGATAAATAGGTGTTAATTATGTTTTGAAGAGTCTCTTAGCACTTTTTGCCATGTTGCCTCTCCAAAAATTGTCTGTTCTGGAAACTTCAAACAAACCTCATCTGAAGTGAGATGTAGCTGAAAAGGGCCATTAGAAGAAGCAGGAATGCATTCCGGGATATTACTTGTTGGTAATTAGGAAAATGAGAAGAATATTACAAGCTTTGAAAGATTTTTAAAGGATGTGAAATAACTAAATAAGATTTGGAGTTCTAATCCTTACAGTTAACCGCAGGTAAATGCAGCTTTGGAGAAAACAATGGGGTAACAAGATTGTTAAAATGGTGGAACTGAGCTCTCTTCCACTCAGTTGAGAGACATACCTTCTGGTATGTCAGTACCTTCAGGCTACTGGCAAGGAAGTTATACAGCCAGCAGTGCCTTAAGATGACATTTTCAGGATGCCACTAGTGCCCGAATCAGAGAAGCTTCCTTCAGGTTTGCAGCGGAAAAACATAATCCCACTGAACTGGAAGAGATTTAGCAGGTCTACCATGGACCCTATGCTGCACGGGGTACAGCATATCTGGCCCTTTGCATCTTACATCTAAAGGGATGGACCCAAAGAGCTCTTCCAGGTGCTGCTACAAAGGCCAGGAAATAATCATGGTGCTTACCAGCCAGGCCCCTGAACAGGACACTGGGGACTGTGCTCAAGGCACATCTTGGAGTCTTTTCTCTGAGGATGAGGTATCACAGTGCTTCTGCTCACAGGGTGTGACAAGGGTCAGCTGTAAGTGTGAAAAAATGGCTGATAAAAACTCGGCAAATATAACTGAGTTTGGAGCTCCTGTGCAGGTTTTTCTTTTTTGGGAAACCATGAGCAGCAGCAGAAGGCTTCCTAATGTATGTCTGTAAGGATGCTGTAACCAGATATTTAAAAGCAAGGGGAAAAAAGGATTTCCAACAGCAGCTAACACAAATACATAATCTCAAGATTAGCACGTTATAGTTCTCCCTTAAAATAAAGGAGAAGAACCAATTTATGACCTCTGAACAAGCCAAGGCTCTCTCGCAGGCCTTTGGGAGCCTGTGCAGTGTTTTCTGTATACAACCACCCTGTTCTGACACTGGTGAGCTTCATGGAGAGAAGCACCATTTCACATGACTCTTAGGCAAATGGTTGGCTTCAAGATCACTATCACAAAGACTTCATTTTTCTTTTCTTCAAAGGGCGCACGCTCCTACCCTCTCAAACCCTGAGACTGAAGTATCTCTTCATCTATAATAAAGCCACATCACAGCAGCGACAGATACAGATGCTGTGTTAATAAACACCGAGGACCACAGCCTTATTTGTTACAGCTTTGTATCTCTGAAGGTCTGCAAGGAGGGAAAGCAGAAATCAATACATGCAGACAGCAGGAACACCAAGAAACTGCCGAGGTGGACATACGCAGCTCTCCAAAGGCTGGGAGAGAGGCAGGGGAAATGGAAAAATCAGGAAGCAGTATAGAGAACCCACAGACCCATGAAAACGCCTCTTCAAATATTTTGTCCCTGTGTCTTGCAGAGAAAATATACAGAAAATAAATTCCTAGAAGAAGAAGTCTTTATTAAGCTAAAATCATAGTTCAGAATATGTTTCAATAACTAAAGGTAATACAAAAGTATTTCCCTTGCAGTGAAATAATCATTAAGAGGAGGAAATTGAATGTTAAATACAACTAAAACTCAAACATTCAAAACCACTGAAAAGTGTGTTATCCAAACAGCTCTGGGCCTGTCCAAAAGCTATTCAGGTGGAACAACACACAAACCAAAACCAAAATAAAACCCAGTTCAGTAACTCTGAGATATCCTTTTTCGCCAGAACAAAATGGGTTCATTTTCATCAGCAATACAGCAAAATAGATTTATTTAAATTCAACTTTTAAAACTTTATACTAATAACCATCCTCTGTGATCCACCGAGAGCTCCCAACAGAAGCTGTAACTTACACCAGCTTGACTGAGGGCAGAAGATGGAAGTCAACCTTCCACAATGTTTGACTGTGAACCCTTCCATTATGTTACAGAAGCTCAGTGTGTCACACAAAGGCACAGAGGTTACGTGAAGTAAGACTTGCACGTATCTTTAAAGCAGCAGAGGGAAAAGGAACCTGACCTTAAACTGTTAATTTAACAAAAATACAATTGTGCTTTTTAGCCTGAAGCCAGTGTCTGGGGAAAGTACGCTTACATAAGTACAGTAATAGAGAAAAATGGTTTCCATGCAACATAGCTAGATAATCTATCTGAATAAGAAGCTATTTTTAGTTTTCAAGAAAAATGACTTCTTCAGATGAAAGCATCACTTTCACTATACTCAAAAATGACTTCTTGTCAAACAGTCGTAAGTATAATGTGTATCATCTATTTACACATTTTGCATAGATCTGATATTTTACATCATACATTTCTTAGACGCTAAGTTCTATTAAAATACACATAATTTTTCCTTGATAGTAGAATATTGTATTCCAGTAGGTTCTATTTATTAAAATTAATAAATACAAGGTTTTCCTTGAAGAACACTGCATTGTTATGTGCCGTGAATAGAAGTCAGTGATGTTTCTGCGATACTAATAGTAATTTTTAAAGACACTGGTGAAATTTCCTTGTAAACCAATTTCTCACAACAGTACTGTACAACAGCGTAATAAAGTTGGGTTTTTTTCCCCCTTATCCTTTAAGGACCCCTCTTCGCCCATTTAAAAATTCTTTTGCTATGCTGAATGCATGGCACTTAACATGAAATGCTCATCGCAATAGAATTCAGAAGATGCTATTGCTTATTTTGCCGATTTGTATTGAGACAGCATTAATTTAAAACAGGACCCCAGACCAGAAATCTCTGAGCCAGTCCCTAAACCAAAGTACAAACTACATCAAGAAAAGTTAAAAAAAAAACAAAAAAAAAAACCACCAAGCAGGGAGGAGAGCATGACAGTGACAGAAGCCGTATTAGCGTCACAGAAAGACAGTGCCATGCTTTCTATATATAGACACATAAGGCAGGATGACAAAAGAAGTGGGAAAGCAAAAACAGCAGGGGAGAGGGAGCGAAACAGGAGAGGGCATGGTAGAAAAGAATAAGATATTAATAGCAATTGTCTCGGGCAGACAGTTAACGGATGGCCAGATGATCACAGGTGACTGAAGTCCTGCAATTCCAGTTGTAATTCTGCAACTCAGCAGTGATTACCCTCAGCCCAACCCACCAGTGAAGTCAAACCACCTAGGACACCAGGCTAATGGCTTCAACCAGTGAAGCCTACTACATGAGCAGGAACGCAGGATTGTGAGTATGGTCACTTGATGCTGAGGAACCATCCAGCTTCTCATTTCGTCATTCTGCGCCCTCAGCAAGAGCAGTTGGTTGTTTGAGCTAAGGACACAATCACCGCAGGTTTGCTGGTGTATACTTGTGCCTTGCCTTCACCAAGAGCTAGTGATGGCCACCGTGACTGTTCAGATTTATGTTTTTCAATGATGATCATCAGTTCTGCATGTGTATGTGAGGAAAATCGTGGACTTAGTTCGTATATATTCAGAGATAATGCAATTCAACACTACCAGCTTATTCTGCTGGGGAAAGGAACAGTAATTTAGTGTAAAAACTACCTTTACAGCCCAAATTGAAAAATAATGCTGGTTAGCCAGCTGACATTTGCTCAAAGCATCTTCATGTGACAAAGGAAAACTCCCTCAGAAAAGGACACCACCACAGTATTGAACAAGCAAATGAGATCTATTGCCCTGATAACACCATAATTAGGATAAGATTTAAAAACAGAAATACCTTTAAAGGAAAATTTGATGGAAAAATTAAACCCAAAGAGTGACTGTTTCTAAAGGGGAAAGCCAGAAACCAGAACTTCTAAAGATGATGGATCCCAGTTCTGGGAAACTTTCAGGTTTTGCAGTCAGTGGATTGCTCTCTCATGCTAACTAAAAATCTCCCAAAACCAAAACTGAAATCATACTCCCATGCACGTATACTGTTTCAGCCTTCTGTATCTGTATTTCTCTATCATCGCATGCTGTTCCTCGGTTGTGCCAATGCAACTCAAAAAAATAACTGACGCGGCTGTACAAAGCACTGGACTACCACGACCATCAGCCTTGCACAGCTATGGAGAAGGTGAGAGAAGTACATGGGGACACAGGAAGTTAAAAACAGCAGTCACCTTTGCCAGTGGAGAAAATACTGCCAATTTGGCATCCTCAGTTCCCGCAGCAGTAAGTCCACTTTGTCCCAAAACAAGATGTCACTGCATTGGCCTTAATTTTTAATTTTTTTGTAAATTCTAGTATTGCTTCACTAACACTAAATTCAGAAGGATGGTATATGTTAAGCAATCAGGCTTTGGCTTCTACTGAAAGGATTACGAAGATAAATTATTGTTTTCAATGGTTTACATATCCAACACACAATAGGGTTTTTTTAAAAATCTTCCTTTATGTTGTTTCATGTGCTTTCATAATAAAAATTCCTACCAAAGAGAATACCATTGATGCACCAAAGCATCACAACACTTGTAATAACAATACAAATAACAATACAATAAAATTTCCAAGATAGATAAGCCTTGAAGAAAAAATAAGAATCAAAATGAAAAAAAACCAAAACCAACTCTATTCATGAACCAGTAGAGAAGAACAGAATAAAGCCTAAGGTTTATTTTACAAAATAGTAGTTAGAAGAATATGTAAGATACAGATGAAATATGTAGCACGCATACATTATCTCATCTGAAAAGTATTGTCTCCAGGGCCTTATTTTTAGGCATCAGCCTAGGATGAAGGATGAGCTCGACAAAGGATACGTAGCTCTGCAACGCCGAAGAGTCTGACTGTCACTTGAAAGAGCAAGAGCCAGAAAACTCTGCATAACCATTCTGTGCATGTATGGGGAAATCTGTTTTTATGAGTAACGGGCCATTCAGGCAAAACCTTTTAGTGCCCTAACACCCCTGAATGTGCAGTAGGGGAACTACTCAATGGGTACTGGGCTGGTTGCCTGGGAACCTGGAAAAAATTGATGCATCTTTGTGGATCTTTCTCTACAAATCTTGCAGAATTCATAGCAAGACACTCCATCAAGAAATGTGTGTCCTTATGATATACACAACCAAAACTTAAGTTAGTAGCTGTAAATTCTTTTCTTATTGCTAATATTATTCACCAGGTCTTTATTTAAGGGGTTTCTGTTTTGTTTTGTTCTCTCTCTCTTTTTTTTTTTTTTTTAAGTTCAAACAGTATATTTTAAGCTGTATTTCAGCTGGGGTCAGCCTGAACACTGCTACAGCAATTGCTGGCACAGTTTTTGACCAAATGCGTTTGGATTGAGACAACTTGGTCATTTAATTTAATTAAATTTCTCTACTCTTCTCCTTTTTCCATCATGTATAATTTAAGCCATGTGTAGAATCTTAGATTAATGCAGCAGTGAGAAAGCAAATCTTTCTACTGTCAATTTCTTTAAGCAAATCTTATAGTAGTGTTAATAAAGGGAGTCAGCGAATGAATGAGAACAATCTGACGTTTAATAGTTTTTAAAACATTGTACGTTTAAGGAATACTAAAAATTCTTAATGTTAGTATGGCAGTGGTGTTACTTTAGACTATATACTCTTCGGCTGGCACAGTCCCCAAGCATATTGCTGATAAAGCACAATAGGTGAAATCGTTATGCCACTTAGGATGTTGGACTAAGCAAGCTGATTGCTATTATTAGCATTTGCCTTTTGATGCAAAATAATAACTCAGAATATAATTCAGTGCTCTAGAAAAAAAAAAGAACCAATTTCATCTCTGGTGCAATTCCAGTGAATATACACAAGGAAGACTTTGGACCAATTCATCAACTAAATCTGTTGTATTACATGTGTTCACTTAAGTGACAATGACTTTATTTTGAAAAGTGCTGAAGCAGCACAAAATAAGCAAAGAATCTGTTTGCAGCAGAAACTGCAATTATCTGAGGTGCTCCTTGAAGCTCCAAGTCAACCTTCTTTAGCTGTCATAGAGAGATTATCATGCAGAACCTTCTGATATTTGGCTCTTACTAAAATAACAGTGAGGTCTTGTTTTAGGGTTGGGGTTTTTCCCCCTTATTTTGAAGACTCGTGTGTTCTGAAATATTTTCATTCTGTTGTACTGTGAAAGTCTTGCCTGCTGCTGTTCTGCTAGGTTTTTGGTTCCCTATTTCAGACTTGGAGCAGATTTCATCTTTCTGCAACTACCTACCTAGACTACACCTTTCTGCTGAACACTAAGAAAAGTGAGGGCATGTATACACATTCCTGCATCACGTAACGTAAATGTAACAGCAGCTACTTTTGTCCACAATAAATCTTCTAGGGTCAAAGTTGCCTCCTTGCCTCCCATTTTTAAAGGTGGGAGTAATTTGTAAGCAGCATTCTGAAGCCTAACACAATTTAGCTGGAAACCTATTGCCTGCAATCTACGATTTAGCAACAAGAAAGGCAGGTAGCATAGCCAAGGCTCAAAGGCTGTTCTTACGATCCACTTAATTCCCTTGTGCACACGTGTAGCTAATCCCAATCTACCCTTTAAAACTAAAAATGAAGAAAAGGCTTAGACAAATACACATACATAGTTGTATTAGGAAAACAGAGAATGAATGTTGCAATCAGTAGAAACAAATTCCATTAGCATCAGTGAATGTTTCTTGAAGCGTATAATATTTACTGTTCTATGTGTTAAACAACCAAAAGGATGTTTTAAAAAGAAAAGGAAAATCAGGCACTGTGCATTTATAGCATTAAACAGCATTAAATGCACTGAGGACATTTCAGCCCCAAAAGGGTGGTAGAGCCCAAAACCAAAATCGAAAAATCTGATCACCCATGATCTGAAAGGCCCAGAAAATTTCGCAGCAACCTATGAAAACTCTGTTGCCTTCAACTCAGAGTTAGAGGAAAGTCTATCTGCCAGAATGAACAGAAGAATAATTAAACTCATTACTGTGTCAGAAGTTTTCTGATTTTCATGCTATTGATTAACTGCTGGCAAAAATTAGTTTACATGTCTTGCATTTTTAAGAGAGATCTATGTCTACTGCCCTCTGGACAGTTTAGGTCTCTTAAAATACATCTACTGACTAAGAATTTTAATAACTGTTTCAGCGACTGATACTTTCTGCACCATTAGGAGCTGAATACAAAGAAAGCAGCACATCAGTGTTTACTATCAAAAAATGGTTTTAAGTAAACATCAAAAAAAAGGAGAGAATTCTTCTTCAGCGGGACTGAAACTATCTGGGCAAAAATGATCACACTTTTTTTTTTTTTTTTTTAAACAAAACTGAAGTTTCCTAATGGAATTTGGAAAAACTCTTCACAGAGAATGACAGTCAGGACACTAATTATATTCTGAACAGGAAAGCAACCAAAGATAGCTGTGTGAGGGGGAAGGGGCAGGTGCAATCTTTCTGCCAAATTGTTTCACACAAGCGTTATACGACATTGCACAAACTCGCTCAAGTTACCTAGGAAAATTGTAAGGAAGGCTAGACTTTAGTATCTTCATTATGCTACAGAAAGCCTATCATAAGCCACAAGAGCCCCAAATACAGGAGGACTGATCAGTAAGGGCAGGAATAGCAGAATCAGATCCTACACTCTCTCCAAAGTGAAATCTCTCACTGTTTTTCACTAAAGCACAGATTTGACTTCCAAAAATTGGCAGAAAATTAAAGAAAATCCCAGAAGATTTGGTTTTTGAAAAACACGCCCCCAAGGTATTTGCAATTATTTAGGTGTCAGCTAAAAATTCTCTTAAGGTTTTTTTCTCTTTTGGGTAAATTATTTTTGTGTAATTTTTTTGTGAAAAGTCATGGTGAAGTAATAGAAGCCCTGAATTTACAGACTACTGGTCTGATATCTTGATCTGTAAGAAGCTTGGTGTTTGGTTGTGAAGAAAGCTGCATTAGATAGTTGATATCAGAACAGAAACTAGACCATTTTAACCACAATGTGCAGAGTCAGGGAAAGAGAAATAAGAAAAGACAGAGAAGGTGTAATAGAGTCGCCAGTCAATGTAGAGAGAAGGTGATGACAATGGCCATGGCTATTCATGCTCCCAACTAGTTAAAACGTGCGCTGGATGACACAGAGAGCTAAGATTTCCACAGCATAATGAAGTTTGAGAGAAGCAAAATCTCTGATACAACAGTTTTTCCACCTGATGTACACATTAGAAAGTCCTCTAGAACTTGAGCCACCATAAAAATCAAAATCACAAAGCAGTAATGCTGAGGTAACAGAAACAGCAAAAAGACAGGTTAGAGGGACCCAACAACATCATGAGCACTGATCACCAAAATATCCCACGCAAATTCCAACTCCCACGAAGAAACACAGCCTTGTAAAAACCCGTGCTTCTAATTTGAAAATCCACCTTCATTTGTGCAACTGCTGAGCTGGCATTAACCTCACCACTCCAGCTGGAATGGGATGCCTGAATCACAGAAGAGTACAATTTAAAGATTTTACCTCTTTGATGGGTATCCAGAAAAGTTCCCCAGCTACAAGCACGTTCTTGAGCAGGAACAGTGTGCAAGGTGAAGGATGCAGCAGCACACAATGGCTCACGCACCATGAAATGTTCTGCAAAACCTGTTTATTACAGACAAACCTGTACAGGTGCCTGTGCATCTCATCAGCGTGACTCATTTAATGCCACATGGGCACTCTTGACAGCAAGCAGTCATTAAAAAAACATCATTGCTTACAGTTCACCCAGTGTTTTTCCATCTGTGGATTGGCTGAGAACAACTAATGAAAGCATTTGCAACTGAAGATTTGTTTCCCAGGTTGGACAGATCAGCCTGTTATGCCAAACAAGCTTAGGAGAATTGTTCCTGGAATGGAAAACGATGATTTGTATCGGAAGAATGCTTTAAAAAACCTGGGGTTTCCCTATGTGGCACAAAATAATGTGTGAGGATAAACAATACACAAACAATCTCTAAATAAAGCTGAGCCTGGTTATTTGAGGAGTACTTCAAGGCTATAGCTGCAGTTATAGGACTGTCTGTCTAGGCTAATTTAGCCTGCTGACATTTTGCTATGAAGACATTTTCAGAATTTTGGAGTTTTGAGTCTCACGGGGCAAGGGAACACTTTTCACAAGACACAGCAATTAAGCAAGATTAGCAAATATTCAAATAATTTCCGCCTGAATGCTGCTCTGTGCCTCCCTAACCCTGAAGGTTAAATTATTTAACTCCTTACTGACCACATCCTCCTAACTTTAATCATGTTGCACACAGGGCATGGTGGAGTCTTTCACTCTGTAAATGGATGAAATAAATCCACTGCAGATTTACGAGCGTAGGACCAGAGAGTGGGAAAGTACCTTCAAAGTTACTGAATGCCACCCCTTGCAATGGCAGGATTAGATGGAGTCACAATTCCATCCACTAAGAGAACCAAGAGCAAGTTAATAACCAGTAGCATTAGAAGGGGAGAAGCAGGCTACAAAAATTAAACTTCATCAGCAAAAGACCATTAAAGATGTTTTTTTTCCTACTGTACTACTAATCATTATGTAATAGGCATGACTTCCAGTTTGCAAGCTTAATGTTCTTATGCCCAGAGCATTTCTACGGGCAAAACTTAAATTGCTTCAGTGCTTGTAGAAGACATGGGCAGCCACAGTATAAATACAAGCAATGCCCGCTCAGGTAAATAGTTTAGTGCAGAAAACAGTGCCTTCTCCAAAAGCTCAGGAACCTCACTTAAGATTTTTTTTGTCACTGGATGGAACCATCAGCCTTTGAGAGTTACTTCAGATATCAGTTTAAATGCATCTGATATGGGTATGCAAATAGCAAAAAACCTGAATTTCAATTCAGGTCTCGCATACAAAGCAAACTGCTTGATTTATTTTTGGGTAGACACCTCCTGATGACCTCTCAGGACCAAAATGATCGCAGATTCATCTCCTGATTGTGTACCAGAGATATGTCTTTAACACCCAGGAAGACAGTCAGTGAAAGCTGACAGATAAAATTTGGCAAATCAAGATCTGCTTGATTAGGTCATTTTAGTGACTACACACAAAGTCCTGCATTCCTACATATTCAAGTTACCAGCAATGTTTGAGCAGGTCTGCTTCCAAAAGTAATCTGATGGACTGCAAGAGAGAAATTGTTTAGACTTGACAGGGCTTTCTGCATGGTAGGTGACACATGGGAGGATTCAGTAAATCCAGCAAATACACTGTAAAAATGAGAACAAAGAGTTACATGGTCCCACACACCGCTTTTGTGCCCATGGTGCAGCAGCAGGACCACATTGTGGCACAGCAGCCGAGTCCTGTAAACAAAACGGCTCTATCGGGACAGTGACAGCATCACTCCAATACGCTCAGACACTGCGCGTTTTGGAAGTACCAGTCCCACTGAGATTAAACTTCCTGGAGGAATATAGCCTGCTCCAACCAGTTTTAGTTTGGATGACCTGAGAAAATTCACCGTATTGAAGTGGACAGCTGCAAACGTAGCACAAGCTCCTTGCCTCCCAGTTTTGTTTTTGAATGTGGGGCATTTGCAGGAAAGGGACATTAACACTGTCCTATCATTGTCTTCTTCAGAAAAGAGAAGTCTGAAAACCTCTAGTAGAAAAACACTTTGGCATTTTACCGATCGGTAGGAAGCTGAAGAAACAGAAAAGCAGAAAAACTGCACTCCAGAAATGTCAGAGAAGTAATCTGCTGAAAGAAAGTGGATGATTTGAGAAGGTGGCGGTGGCAAAGAAGATGAAGACAAAGATGAAGAAAAAGGGCAAGTGGCCCTAGAATCATTTTTTAACCCAGTTTTTGCCCATTGCAGCAGAAATAGAGGAGATTTCTCTTGAAACTTATCATCCCTATCTATATTACTACTGCACTGTTCATTCGGAGTGTCCTCTAAGCCAAAAGCTATTACAAGTGCAAAACAAGAAACTGTACCCGATGGAGCTATGTAGCAATATTTCAGCTGTGGAGGAGATTACTGGACCTTTTTATAATTACACAAAGTTTTAAAAGGGTTTTGAGATGTCTCGTACTGCAAGACAGTGGCTTGCACATAGTATTGACAGCCAAGAACTTCCAAGTTTTATGACAATTTTTTCATCATTCACTCCATTTCAGCAAGCATACCACTTCAGCCAACATCTTCCTGAGCCGGATAGAGTGAGGCACCTAAATGTATTTTTCAGAACATAGGTAGGAGGTTGGATGCCTCTCAACTGCAGTACACAGCAAAGTAAGTAAGACCTGTTAACTAAACATTACTAAACATTTCAGGTAGAAAATACTGTGGGATGCGATGCAGCAGGAGAACTGAGTGTGTTCCACTTCACTGTCCACTGCCAGACTTCCCGAAAAAAGGCAGCTCATGCTGAACATTTTTGAAGGCAAACATTCAACACCTAATTACATTTTATAGGGATACAAATGATGGCACCATATCCCTACATTACTAAAAGGAGTACAAATATTATCTAATCATCTGTACAAGTGAAAGCACTCAATCTTTATTTTACACACTCTTTTACAAAGGCAGAGTAGGCAAAGAAGACATTTTCATCTTAACTAAGCAAAATTCCAGCCTGGAATAAGCAAGGTAAATGAAAGCATTATTTCCAAGGAGTCATTCAATAAAAGCCTACTATACATCTCAGTAGGATAATGGACAGCAGAAGAAGGAGTTCTGTACTTAAGACCCAGGTGAAATATTTTTCATATTTAATCCAACTACAAAATTATTAAAATCATAACTTGTGACAGGTGTTATCATTAGGGAAATCAGAATGACAGAACAGCATTTTTATCAGTATTAACTGTTCTGGAACTCTGTACACACTGGTATTCTTTTTGTTCCGTTAACCAAAATGTTCACTATCACCAACATAAACAATTTACTTGGCATTTACAGTATATTTCTATAGCAAATGTTGACTTAAATGCATTTGTTTACTTGCAGCTTTTCCTCAAGGTATCGGTGCTACAGAACATCAGTGTTTCACAGTTGGGAGTATGAGTAACTCGGGCTGATGTTCAATAAAGTGGGTTTATTCAACTCAGCATGTGAAAATTGTGAAAATCTGAAGTGGGACTTGTGATCCATCCCTTGAAGGTGCACAGTAGAACTGACAGGATCAGTAGAAGTAAAGAAGGTTCATTTTACTTTAAAACTGGAGCATCGGTAATTGAGGTCTATGTTCAAGTCCTCTTCCCTGAACTGCAGAAGCAGCCTTAGCCCTATACTCTGATCACTGAGAGAAAATGTCACAGTTTGATCAGCTTAATGTGTGTAAACTCACAAAGTTGAAAATAGTTTTTTCTACATTCTCCAAATGTCTGAAGTATAATCAATTCCCTTAATTAAATATGCTAGAATCTATCAGGCTGTGAGGAACTTTTGGCAGCAGCTTTCCAAATAGGCAGAAACCTCTGCAAGCACCAAGCACAGTCTTTTCCAACTGTCCAGCAGCTAACACTCCATCCCTTATTTTTCAAAGAAATGGAGCTGGACGTTGAATAAGCAGTTTCAGGTCATCCTGGTAGAATTATACTCAAGCTCAAAGTGGCAGACAACCCAGGTCCCATTTGTTCTCCCTTCACTTAAGCTTTGCATTATAATTGCTTTCCTAAATATCCCTTGCAACCCTCGTTAAATTTAATTATGCTTTAGCTGTTATCCAAATAACTTAAAATGAGTAATTTTTTTTGATTAACAAATATAGTAAGATTGAAACTTCCAACCCAGTTTCACTGCATATTTTATCATTTCAAATCTGTTCAATAAATACACAGTTAGTTAAATGACTAGCAGTTCACTGAGTGGACAAGCACTCAAGAGCCCACTGAAGGGTAAACTCTGATTCTAAATATGCACGACATAGGCATTTATCGGTTCTTAATCTGCTTTCATTGCCTGAAAAAAAAGGGAGCCTATTGCACATAGGCAAATAAAATTCTCAATTAGACAAAAGATGTCTTCAAACCAAAGTATGCCACATTATAGCCAGGTTTCAGGTAATAAGACACTAAACTAAGCCATCTATGCTCTTGATAAACACCATGTAGATATTACAACTCCCTATAAAAATATTAAAGTGGGCATATTATTTATTGTGTTTTCTCAAAAATATATGGGTCAAGGGATTTCAACACAACAGGTCTTGTTGCCGTTCTCTATGAAACGTCTGAAAATTTAAATAAAATGTCTGAGCTTTACAGCTGTCTGGCCAGAGAGGCCTCACTGGGAGAAGGAATAATGAATCATGGTGTCTCCCAGCTAATTTGGACCCCTTCCTTCTCCAACATTTTCAGATACGCTTTTTGTAGATATACACCTAGAAATACCTCTGAGAGCTCTGGGCACATAGCTGGTAAGAAAAATAGCTACTAAATTAAGGACTATCCACTTGTATAATCAGATCTTTCCACCCCCTATCAGAAAGGAAAAATTAACTCAGTTTTATATATGAAGGGTTGATGGTAGACTGAAGAAATTTAGCTACTACTTACTTTACAAAACCTGTATAATGTGCTTCTTTCAATCACTTATGACTTGTATTATTCTAAATTCATGTCAAGAAGGGTTTTGTAGCACTCTGCATACAGACTTTGTAAAGGACCAGCCCCGTGAGAGAAGAATCAAAAATAATGTCTGCTTCACTAAAAATTCAAGGCAAAATAAATCCTCTCAAACTCCTGCAATTTTTAACAACCATATTTTTTTCTTTCTTTTTTTATGTATGATGAACCATTCCAAGTTCACTCCTGCAATTCTGCTTTTCAGTCCCGACTACCTCAATAGGATTTCTTACCCCATCGTATGTATACTTATGGGCATACAGTCTTCAGGACTAGAGGAGTTCTGTTCAGACGTACATACCTTTACACAGAAGTTCAGCATAAAAAGGAAAGGTACAGGAAACAAACTCTGGTTTTGGAGTCATATAAATTACAGAAGAACTCCAGGCTTTTTAGAAGTTTCCAGCCCTTACAGTTGCAGGAAAAAAAAACCCTTTAAAAAGTCAATTCTCACTGCTCAAAATCCATAAAACAAGAAAATGCCTCACAAATTGTTTTTGTATCTGACAAGCACTAATACGATTCAGCTTTGTAATCAGTTTCAGGATGTGATAGCCATCATTAAACTTCGCATCTGGCCGTAAAACAGCCTCTGCACTGCTGCGCCTTCGCCCACTGATCCCAGCCCAGCCCAGCCCTCTGCTCCTGCCCTGGCGCTCTCACTTAGCACCAAACACGGATTTCATGTTGCCCCAGTTCCATGCTACATTCTTGGAGGTTAAGAGCACGTCACCAATGTGATTAAGAACCCGATTCAAAAATTTATTGAAGACAGGCAGTGCTGCATCAGTTTCTCAAAGGCAAATATTAGAAGTCTAGCGCTTCTCCATTCTCAGTCATTTGGCCGTGCAGTCAATTCACAGTGGTGCTGAAGAAATAAGTTTTACTCAGATGAGATATGTACACCCAAAATTATATTATTCAAACTTAAAAGGTGAGTTTAGAAAACTAAAAGACCTGAATGGTATGCACTTTCCCACACATTGGTACTGACAAGCCTCTGCAAAACCACTGTGGAAATCATCTCCCCCGGAGCTTCTGCTGACCTGTGCTCTCCGGTCTCAACACTCAGCCACAGCCCAGGACTGACCACCCTAAACCTTTAGATCCCTCCTGAAGTTATTTTTTTTTTTTTTAAGGTGCCTGCTGCCATTCATTTGATTCAATGGCCGATTTTAATGAACAGGTGAAATTTACTGATGGCTCAACCTTGGAGCCAAAGCCAGCCAGTAGAGCAGACCAACCCTCTGCTTCACCTGCAATCTGCACACACAAAGCAGTCAAAACCAAATGAAGGTGCCCAGGAAAAGAGCCCGAGGCACACTATCTTATAAAGGCTGAAAGAACAAAAAGTATTAAAAAAAAAAAAAACCTGCTGAATTAAGTGAGAGGGATTTTTTGTTTACAGACATGTTTTAGGCATGGCAAAAGATACCAATTCTGCTAACCCAGTCACTTAATGGTATGAAATGGCTTCTTCCTAAGCATGTTGGTACAGAGTCTATAAATGGAGACTTCCACTGCTTAAATGTCAATCTCCTCCACAGCCTAACATATCCCACTGACCACCTCTCCCTCACATTTGTTTTAAATCACCACCATACAGATTATTTGTATGGTATGTGTATAGTACGCCTCCTCTAATGGTGTATGTTACGTCTCCTCTAGTGGCTCTGAACTGCTCTTTCTCTTTTCAGTATCTCTACACTACAAGCAGAGATTATCTCAGGATTAGGGTGTTAATTTAGAGTGTATCAGGTGGTCAGAGAAACCATTCTGGTGCTTGATCTGATGTCACTTAAACCTTAAGTCAATTCCTTCACTGAGAAATAAACAATTTCCAGTTAATTATCAGCAATTATTTTTACTTTCTTTTCTGATCTTCCTACAGAATGTTCATTCTGGTTTTAAAATTTAAAATGTAAAAAAGATTACGTGGCATGAAACAAAATGCCAGCTAATACTGTGCATAAGAATGATGTTGCACTTGAACTAGCAAAGCACGAGAACAACATAAGGGAAAAATAAGGCTTACTCATAAAGCATTTTACTCTATCTTAAAAGTATATGGTCATTTATCAAATCGTATTTTTAAATTGACCGTGAATCTTGAAGCTGTATCTATTAAACTTCTCCACAAAAAAATCCTTTAAAAAGCATTTCTTCCCCAATTAAAACACCAACTCAGAAAAGCACATTTATCCACTTCTATTTAGTAAACCATTTAACATGTGGAGTGCCTTTACCTCTGCTGACCACAGCGTGCCTCACAGTGATGCTAACTGAGGCCTCAGAACATCATTGCCAGTTTGAAGAACCCCGGCAAGGCTCTCCCCTTGCTCTCCATCCTTTCTGCACGGCTCTGCACACTAGAAACCAAGTAGAAAAGGACTCTCGTGACAGCAGGACTGGAATAGCCAGGATGCTGTCATTTCCGAGGCAATTTTCAATAAATGAACCAAAAGGAAATTTCTGCAGCCGGATTACAAACCGCGGGCTGCACCCCTTCAGCGGTCACGCAGGTTTCAATGGAGCGAGGAATAGCAGAAACGCTGACCCAGAGCATACACAACATTTCTTGTCGTTTTTCCTTCCCCTTCGCAGCTGGCAATCTCTCTCTGAAGCGGGTACAAGGGGCAAGAGGGGAAAGGGGTTAAAAGACCACAGCTGCCACAACATCCCACAGCCTGGGTTACGTAGTGCTGGTACCCCGCTGGCAAATCCTTGGGAAGGCTCCCCAAGGGAGGGAGCAGTCCTTCATCGCCGCACCCGTGCCACTCACACCGCCGGAGTGATCAGCTCCTTCTGCGAGGTCTCAAATGCATTAAACTGGGAGAGTTAAGTAATATCAATTTGATTTAATCTAGTGGCTCTGGGAGTGACAGTACATATTTCAAACTCTTATCTAATTTCTGGGGAAAGCAGTAGATTTTAGATTGAAGGAAAAGTATTTGGGTTTTTTTTCCTGACTCTGCATTTCTCTGCTTCTTCGTGATACAGAAAATAATAAAAATAGCAAGATAACTTTATCTTTTAGAACAGCTTCTATTCCCAAAAGGTGAAGCTGCATTTGCTCACACTTCCACTCGAGAACATGATAAAAACACTTAAACCAAAATGAAGAATCAGAAATCATCCACACTTTTAACAGAAGACAACAAAGGGATCAGGAATTTTTGACTATAATTAAGGTAGGTTCCCCAAATTAGAGACATCATCTTTAAATAACACAGCAGAAAACTACACAGAGCCTCCAGAGACTGTTTGGGCTGCTCTGGCAGTTTGGAAATCACTCACAGCTTATTTAGTGACCACTCTGCCGCATTATGATATGCACTATGTATCACTGCAGTAAAGGAACTTGTAACAAACTTCATTGACAAGAGCATTAGAAATTTATGATGAGCTCTCCAGGCGTAAAAGACCATTTAAAATAACTGACAGAAGGGAGAAGGTTAGAATTGCTATTACTTTTATCAGACTCTGCAATAAAAACAATGAAAAAGTACACCTTAGAGTTTTAACCGCAACATGTTAGTAAGTAAAATTCTACAGCTGATTTTGAAAACTTCAAATATAATACTGAAATTGCCTGAAAGAAAGGAAGAAGTGAATTTTTTTTCAGTGCCACTTCTCTACGTTTTGCTTGCAGTCATCTGATTTATTATTAAAAAATACTAAGCAGCTCTTGTAAAAGGAAATACATATCAAAATGAACACTTTTTAAAACCTGATAATCTTATCCAAATAAGTACTTGGAAAAAAATGCTCACAGTTCCACAGCTCACAATTCCACAGGGAATGGAAACAGGAGTTAGTTTTACTGGCGCTACAGGCCCAAAAGTACCTGTCCGAAAGAAGGATACTCATTAAAACAGTATTTTTAAACACACAGGAACAAAAACCACTGTTGAGTGAAACCATACAGCATTTAGTGTTGGTTCATCTTACTTACTCCTTTTTGGGAACACAGAATTATCCATGATTTCTACCTTTCTGAAACACTAACTGGATTTGCAGAAGACTGAGTGCAGCACAGGACTGTACCTTGGAGGCAAATGCCCACCTTAGGAGGAGAAGCAGCTCAGACACTACAAAAATGCAGGTGAGGTCTTCAAGCAGAAACATGATCTGAACAAAAAGCAAAATGTCATTTTGAAAAATCCAGGCCAGGACACATTTATGCAAAATGTTCAAAGTCTGTCTTTGTTTATTTCTAAAATTATTAGATATCCTAAAGGAAAATAAAATGAAAACTCAGAAGACTGATATTCTATTAAGTAATCAACAAGTTATAAATAATTACAAGCTTGTCTATGCACTATTACATGAACAATTTTTACATTTATTTTACCCTAACACGCACACAGTACTGCTACTCTAACGCATTGGTTAAGTTACAGTAAAAATCATACGAAATAATTTTTTATGTCACTGTATTTTTAGTAGCCACTACAGAGACGCTAAACTGGGATTTTTGCCTGCCTATTTTACTGTATTCCTCAGTGAAATAATTTCAAAATCAACATGTTTCTAAAATATTGATCCCAACATGTGTTTTGCAACCATCATTCAAGTCAATTTAAACACATTATTCTCCCCCTATATATGTAACTAATAAAGGTCAAGTGATGCCACTCTGACACTAAATTATTTGACATGCCAAGGAAGAAAACGCAACACTTGCCAAAAATAACAACCTGAACAAAACCTGGGCATTTTACAGAGGGGTGATCAACTAGACCCATAACTTTGTTCTACTGTATCGAACGAATCTCAGCTGAACCAGTGAAACATAGCATAGTAGAATACCATTTTATTTTCATACTGGAGATGATATACAGCACCTTAAAAAAACCCCAAACCTAACTCCCAATTGATAATAAAATGTCGCCGTATGACTACTTTCAGAAGCAAGGTATTGCAGATAGAGGCCCACATGTCAGGTCATGGGATGATTTCAGCGAAGAAATGAGTTTGTCAGCTCCATCAGGTGCATGACAGAGGGAGCAAGCCAGTGCCTGAGACGCATGTCGTGTGCCAGCACCAAAAAGAGGTGAAAAAACCCTCCTGCAGCGATTCAGCAGGTTTCTGGCAAGAAGGCAGCTCACTGCTTGCTGCAAGCAGCCTCACTGGAGGACAGCACTGAAAATGCTGCAACTTCAAGAAAGGCTTTTAATTTCAACTGGGATATTCACTTTGCTCCTCACTATAATTCACTATTATATATAGCTACATATGTCACTGAGGATGTAAAATACATACTTTCCATGATGGTTAAAGTGTAAAAAAACATTAAATAAATCTGTCACAAAAATAAATGTGCAAATCATGCATCAAAGAGAAGATTCAGTATCTATTTTAGAGTAATTTCTAAAGCTGACTTGCTGCTCCAGCAGCAATCACTCCAATGCAATGCCTTTACAAATGCCACATCGCTGCACGCACCTGGAGCTACTTTGCTGTGCCTGGACTGTAAGCGTGACAGCAGGACTTTGAGGAGTATGAAATTATCCCCGTATGGCCCCAGTAATACGTCCACCCTGAGAGTCAAGGGCTTTCTGTGATTTCTGTGATACCCATGGTCTTACCTAGGAATGAATAGCCCAATCCTAAGCATGCATCAGGTGATGACTTTCACAATCCCGGTGCAGAAAACCACATTTAGTCAGACTCCACTTGAGCTCAACCAGCTCACGGCGTGCTTAAGGACAGACTGGTATATCTGTACACACACTGCTGGCTGGTCTGACCCGTCCTAACGCTACACCTCGCATCCCAGACTTCATCAGGCTGAAGATATTAACATCGCTTCGCACCCGCCCCTGTTCAGACTGAGAAGGACCAAATATGAAGAGTATACTCTTCATATACTCATTCAGCTAACTTAAAAGAGCCATTAATACTCTAAATTCAGCAGACCTTTAGTTGAGTGGATGTAACTTCACAAAGAATCACAAAGGTCTGTCTGACAGGGTATATTCGTACCCTATCTTTTTAGATTGCTCAGTCGGAATTGACTGTAACTATAAATCCTCAGAGAAACGTTTGATAGACATGTAATGTTTACTTCTCTGAAAGTATCTGCTGCAACCACATCCTGCTGTGAAGGACTAAACCGTTCCACAGAAGCCTCTTTGGAAAAAAAGTTAACAAATAAAGGAACGAAAAAATACACAAATAAACAGCCAAGTATATCTATGGTTATTGAATTGATTTCAAGCAGAGATTTGCCAGAGCATGACACGGAATAGTTACAAAGCAATGGTGTGATCATCACATGCCAAAACGCTGGTGTTACCTGTGCTGCCTAAAATAACAGTGAAAGTGAGAACTTGAAAGCCCAGGCTTCAATACACTTCTGCATTCCTGGAGTTAGCTCTGCCATTGCTACTACACGGTAGTAAGTAAATAAAGGCTATTCTAAGTCTTCATTTTCTAACTTGTACTAAAGACAGACACCAGTTTTGTTACACACACACTTCTATTTTGCTAGGAGCACTTAGCACCATAATGAGTAGGTTCTAACAGCGCTGTAGTTGTTTCCACATTGCTAAAAAGTAATATGGCATCAAAATTATACTTTGTCTGCCAGAATATATTGATTTTGACAAAATGCCATTTAGTAAAAAAACCTGTTTGAAGAAAATCAATGTTTTGTTGCAGTATTTCAGTAAATATTTCAGTATAGTTTCATATTAAATTAGCATGGCATTGAAAAAAAAAAATCAGCATTATGAAAAACACCATTTTGACTGCTTCCAAGAAATATTTTTTAAAATATGTTCTACTGAAAATATTTAAATATGAAAATTTTGTTGATTGTATATCAAAACAAACATGTAAATATTAAAATTGCCAGTAAGTGGACAGTCTAGTTTCCACACAGCTGCCTTAATTAATGGTTTGCATCCAGAAGTGACCTCAAGAGAAGACTTCACAGTAAGAGAAGATGTTACAGTAAGTCTACTACTTGGTATTCTCCTCCCCCACACTCCAGCCTTTTTGGAAGGCTTCTACAGTGGTTCTTCATAACCTGCAAGAGTAAGAGTTGTAATTCCTCAAAAGGCACCTCGTGCCTGCTGTCTGCCTATCTGGTCACAGCAGGAATCCACACTGGCGTCTGACAGCTCACAGCTATGGTTAAGGGAGGGTGGAGAATATACAGGCACTTGTGACTTCTCCTGCACTATCCGGTCAGCAAATTTTGCCTAAATAATCTTGGAAGACCTTGAAATAACCCACTAGAGAAGAATTTGAGGATTTCACAGCATCACAATAGAGAGAGAAAATGACTGTGAAGATTAGCTTCTCTCTTTGTCTCCCCGTTCTCCGTCCTCCTCTTGATCTTCATCACACCTGAGGCTACAATGACTGACTTATCTGGAAAACTCTACACCAGCTCCTCGGTAGGCAACAGTGAAGAAGATGCTGAAGTGAAGAACATGAGGAAGTACATACTGAGAAGACTGTGTGTCAGGGAAAGATCTGTGTGTCTAGTGGGAACCACAGATTATGTCTAAACTGAGACACCTGGGAACTCATGGACAACTCCTGAATAAGGGTACGTGTCTCCAGGTGCCATACCTCAAGAATGCCCTGACCACAGGAAAAACATCCTGTTTTCCACCTCTTTATGATGCAATTAAAAAATATATTGTCCATTTTAAAAAAATGCAATACCTAATCCTGATCTCTAATCAATTTTCTGTCCTAGATTTTACAATGACTTACGTTTTGAAGCTTTACCTTTTTGGAAAGGGAGGAGTCACGAGTTCTTGAAAGAACACCACATCTGCTCTCAATTCTAATTCTGCTTTAAAAAATACAGGTTTTAACAGCTTTCAAAATGTATTACAGTTTCTTTTTTTAAAGTTCATTGAAGTCATCAGAAACTCTCATCTTGGGGATTACACACTCCTATATCTTATGCTGTAGAACTCTGTATTGTAGGCAAAAGGAGCTTGAGGAAAAGTAGTCTCAGACATAAATTAATCCATGACTGACTATCCAAAGACATTCAGGTTTTCTCCTCCTGAATTCACAATAATTCAAACATTACTTCAGAAAGATTTTTGAGGACTAGTGCAATTTAAAGCAAGCAAACTGCTGCTTTGAGATTTCCAGACTGGAAAAGTCCAGAAATTTAAGGGAGAGTTTACTGTTTTTCTCTTTTACAGTCACCAACATACACACAGTGCTTTCTACTGTTTATACACTGAAGTTTCCTGGCATTCAGAGGAAACACTTGGTGAAAGCGAGCAACTTCCAGAAATCTGGATGAGTGCGTGGAGGTAGATTGCACTGCAATGTCAGTGATTTACACTGGACACCTTTGGGGATTTAACAAGCACAACTAACAACGATGATGAATCCGTTTTAACAATATGTTGTAAAAAGTATGATCTACAAGGAAAAATGTGGCCAAAACCTATGCATAGCAATATCCTTTATCTAGAAGGACATTAGCTAAATAAGTGCAATCATTTATTTTAATATCCTTTAGCTTAAGCATAACTCCTGAACTGAAAAATCATGCAGGCTGGCAGATTTTTCCACAGGAAGTATCCCTTTTTTTATGTTATTCATTAAACATCTGATATTAACCACAGTCAGAGATATGATAGTGGGCTAAAAGACATTTGGTATGAGCTGATACAGCAATTCTTACACCTGTTTACCACGGCTTCTTGAAAACAGTGGAGAAATGAGAATAAGGATGAAGATACCACTTCACAGCTAGTTGCTAATTAAGTGATGAATAAATAACACATCAGATGGGCATGTGCTTCAGTGTCCCAAAATGCAATGACAATTCATTCTAAAAATGGGAGTCAGTATGGCTTTGAGTTTTCTGTATTAGCACTGTAGTTCAAATTGGGAACGTGCTTTTGAAGTGAATCTGCCAACAGCTCTCCCTTACTACACCTTGGTTCACGCTGCAAAGCTGTTTGGGAGCATATCAACTTTACTCCTTTTGGATGGACCTAAACCAGAATTGCTCTCCATACGAATACCGAAAGCTCCAACTACAACTCATTAGGCAGCCCATTGAAGCAAACCAGAACTACTTCTACAAAGTACGCTCCCAGCAGAAGTATTTCATGCAGACATCAGCCACCCAGCTGCATTCTGCAGACCTGCATGGTACCAACCTTTGTAACCAAAAACTGGAACAGACCTTGTGAAGGCAGGGTCTGTCACTGGTCTGCTGAAGGATGTAGGACACGCTTCCTCTCTTGTCAGTGGCCCAGCACCGTAAGACTATTTAACTCCTTTAGATGGAACTTTTAGACCTATCACGGAAAAGCGATTTCCACAGTTATTTCAAATGCATGGTTAACATGACATTCTGGTAATCACTCCCTTACAGACGTACAGCATTGTACCTTGGTTTTGTAAACTATCTATCCCCCACCTACATCACACTTGTCAGGCTCCTCACTAGAGGAGAGACGCATTTGGGCAGAATCAGACCCTCCGGACCCCACAAGCGGCTCAAGGGTCAGCCTGCAGAGCACACAGGTAGGTCTGATCAGCTCAGTGCAGAGAAGGCGTTCTTTAATGGAAATCTTGCAAATTGCTGCTATAAATGGAGATGTCAGTCGGCTTCGTTCTCCACTGACATGTTTCCAAAACAGTTAGTTTCCCACTTTTGTTATCATAAAGCCTGCAAAATAATTACACATAGCATTTAAAAAAAAAAAAAACCAAACAAAAAAAACCTGGTTTGATGAGTACACATCAAACAAATGTTTATCTGTGTTAGCTTGATCGACATTTTCTCCCTCATCTCTCACGCACACCAAATATCAAAGATTTCTCTGGAGCACTACAAGGGAAAGCAGAAGTAAAGTTAGCACCACAGAAAGGTTCTAATGAAGGATGAAAAGAGCATGGGGGTGGCATCCACAGAGCTGGCCATCACACCCAGCAGGGGCAACCTGCCAGTGCAACATCAGCCATAGGTCTGAGGCCTGTTGAGTCCGGAGTTATGCATTTCCTTCAGAAAAAAATTCTTTGGGAAAACTGCAAACATCACTGGAGCCTTTTGCCACAGAAAACTGTGGGAAATTTCCACCAGCTCTGAATTCCTGCTGAGAATTAACCCTCATTTAAGAGTCCAACAGGTATAGCTTAGTGAGGATGTTTAATACGGCTCAGTGCAGTACAGCCAGTACATCTGGTACAAAAAAACTCTGAATTTATTAGGCTTACAGGTCAGTATATAAATTTCTCAATGAGACTCCATGGTTATGTCTCTACTAGTGAATTAAACATGATGAGAATATTAAACGTATACTCTGGCACTGAGACCATCAGGCAAGAACATCTCAAGTCCCTATTATTAGATTTGCTCACCCTCCAAAAAGGGGTGGCTGTAGGTTTGCTGGGTATCAGAAGCATCTCTGGCCCGTGCAGGCTCCTGATCAGCGCCCGGGAAGCCTCTGAGAAAGCACCAGCTGGCAGGGAGCAAAACCACCCCAGGAAGCTCTTCAAGGATTTGTTGGTAGGGTTGGTTGGACTTCCAGTTCTCAGGAATGTTTTCCAAAACTCTTTAGTTTACTAACATGGAGAAGCCTATTGGCAGCAGGGTCTGTACATGTGCCCCACACACACACCTTTTTTTATAAGTCAAGAGAAGGGGCTGAAAGTTGTGGTGGGACAGCGGAAGAAACACACACGCATGTCAGGGAAATTCAGTTCCTGGATATTTCTTCACGGCCCAACAGTAACTATTGAACTGTAAAGTCTTCAATAATTTCTTTGGGATGTACACTAACTCTAAATGACACTTAGTCTCTGGAGATTATTGAATAATTAATAAAACATTTTTTTCTCCCCTTTTATCAGTGTCTAATGTTCTAGTATGTTTATTCCCATGAAGGGAAAGCAAGAAAAGAAATACTATTGGACCTACTGGTAGATAACAGACACTGAGTCAAACAAAACTTTTTATTCAGTTTCTGTATTTCTCACCAGGGGTTTTGCTTTAAAAGTATTAAGAAAGCTATGTTTTGAAAATGTGCTGATTGAATCTTCACCAGGTAGAGCCTCCAGTCAGAACAGCTGAAGGGAAAAATGGAAGAAGTTGTCTTAAATCACCTTCTTGTTCCTCTGAAGTGGCCAGACTGAGCCAGCTCCCAGCATGAACTGCAGCAGAGCAAGGACTACAGGAATACAATGCTGCCGAGTCATCCAAGTGTCACGCAGACCCTGTTGCACGCAAATTCTGTCCTCTGCTCATCCTGACAAGCTTCTCTCCACATACCACCAAGACAGAAAGAGGGTATTAGCTCCAGGGAGGTATTTCCAACAGCAGTTTTCTTCCCTTCTGCCCAAAGGGAACCCTCAGCTTCTTATTTACTCCCTTGCACTGAGATGATAACCAACAGCTAGACTCCAGAAAAGGATCCGGCTATTTCCTAGACCTCTGGATTAAAAAAGCCCCTTTGCATACATAAAACTTGCAGTAAAACGCTAGGCAATATATCAGCATGAATCATGACTGGCATTACAGCTGGTGGCCACTAAAGACAACACTTGATTAACAACAACAAAGATAAGCCTGAGAATGATTAATGAAAAAGGGCAAGTTTAGAAACACATCAGCATTTGAGAACTCCAGACAATATTCTTGCAAAGCTAAAGAGTAAGTAATACCATTCGCATCTGTATGAAGATATTGAACTGAATACCAACTGCAGTTCTGCTACGTGTTCTGCTGCTTTTAGAAACAAGAGGGCAGAACAAGACCTGAAATTTGTACAGCTCACAGGATAATCAACAGAAGTAATGTCTGAAGAAAAGTTTTTCAAAGAATTGAAGATTTGAAGTATTTTTTGGAATTTACTCTTGTAGTTACATATTCTGCTGCTTTTAAGACACTCTAATACTCACAATGCTGTGGTTCCACTTTTTCAGGGAACACACATAACATGGAAGGCCTGGCCACTCCTCCCTCTGCAAAGCACCTGGAAATTCAGGCTATGATACCTAACTGCGTAAAAATTCCAGTCTTGGCATGAAGATCTGCACATCTGTAGTTTTTGTGCCATCCTACAAAGACACATTGAGACGAGCTGGTGGTCAGGATATTGACATTAGCTCTGAATTGCTTTGCTTCTGCCACTCTGTGTAACAGCTGTGTAACCTCTTGTCTTTGACACCACTGAAATTGCACCACTGCATGTAATAGCCAAACTTGACATTGTATTTTCCCTGGAAAGGAAAATGTATTCCTCAGAAGTGTGATATGACATAATATGCTAAAATAGTCTCCTCTGGGTTGTTTTGGTTTTTTTTCCAGTTAATCAATAAAGTGTCTTGGAGGAATACTGAATACATGTTCTTGATCACGTGGAGACCACAACTCCTTCTGAGTAACTGCCTATTTACCAATGGTTTTTGTCAAAAACAATAAACATATCCTGTCCCTGCTGAGCAATGACAACCAAACAAAATTGAACTTTCACTCCCCTATGACTTTACAGTAATCTAAAAACTGAACAATTCTCTCTTGCCTTCCTTCCCTGTGTTCTCTAACTCCATTAGAAACAGTCACAGTTTATAGCATGGCTCACTACAGCGAAAGCAGATGTAGAAGTAAATGGGAGGATTTGTTTGCAAAGGTCTAGTCCCTCAAGTCTTTTAAAGATTTGACCCTTGTTCTATTTATTTATACAGCACAAAAATGTGCTATTCAAGTCAATAAACAAATAAGACACAGCGTAACAGTATCATTAAAAATAAGCACTTTCCGTTTCCAAAGAAATTAACATGCCTATACTGACAGCCATGCCACACTAGTAGAAAAGGAGACACAGAGAAGGATTTGAAGCTGAGCATTTGAGCGATGAGGCTGGGTAGCCAGCTGTACGCAAGGGCGCCTTGAAGAACATGGAAAAGCCTAAGTGGCACCATGTTGGTTGTGCTGCAAGAACGGATGAAAACATGTCACACTTCTGACAAAAAGATGACCAAAGAGTAATAGACATGAAGATCCAGCAAGGGACAAAAGGGAGAAAAAGATGGAAATATACTAGTTGCCTCAGTAGAAGTGAGGACAAAATCTGGTTGCAGTGATAGATGACCACAATTCCATGACAGATTGGAAAGTAACCCTGACACTTTCATCCCCTGATTGCCTTCATCAACATTACATCTAGTCAATTCTTCATACCCATTATTTCCATGTATCTGAAGATTTATCACTCATCTTTGAAAGGAAGTATTTCATTTTGTGTCCTCTAGAAGCAATTAACTAAATTCATCTTCCGAAGCTTCAGCATTGTTACTGCATTATTGCTGTGTTTTAATCGAATTCCTCAGAAGTGAATCTATACTTAACGGCAGATCATCGTAACATTTTATTTCAGATTTGCTTTGGTTTTATTGTAATGAAGGAGGCCACAATAACATATCAATGTATAAAGGGACATATAGGATTCAACAATGCCACACACAGCAAGGTGCAGATGACATTCAATATTGCTCTGTAAATGTTATAATCAAACAGCATACAGTGCTGCAAAGAATGTTAGAACTCATTTATTACCATGCTATGCAGTAGCAAGCATCAGCTACAGTCAAGCTCAGAGGGACCAGCTAATTCTGTGCCAGAAAATAGCAAGTTACATTTGTATTTAGCTTAATTCAGCAGTGTTTTCAGGGAGAGGGATGGATCTGGTTTTCCCAGAACAGATTTATTTTTTTTTTTTTGTAGACTGCACACCTTAGGAAAAGAACTAGAAAAATAACGATGAGAAAAATGCAGCCTCCTGCTTCACGGCACAATAGAGGGGAATAATTGAGAGTCAAGAGGGAAGAGAAAGAAAAATTGGAAAAGATTCATACAGGACTCTCATGAGATTTGGTCACTTTCTTGAGCTATTAAAAAAAAAAATCATTCAGGGACTTCTGAGGAAAAGTAGTAACAAATGACTATGACTTCTGTCTTAAAGACAGCTGTTGAGTGAGCACCAGCAGTTGAATTAATAGGTATACTTATAACTGAGTGGAATAATTCTTTTGTCGGTCAAATCACTTTGCACATATAGAAGCCTTTGTGCCAGCAGGTTACTGAATGACATTATACATGTGTCTCTGTGGCTAAATTAAAGGAATATAAGGCAAGATTATAAGTAAGATCCTTTTAGGTGTGACTAACGAAGGAAAGGAATAACATGACGAGTGTTAGGGCTAGATTATTTCTTTAGGAAGGCTAAGCAAAAGGGATCTTCAGAGGTTAAAATTTACTTTTTTTTAATGTATAGATAAAGAAATACTTCACTAACGGATAACAAGATTAGTTTACGCAAACTTCTGGCTTCCCTTTCCAAATTACAGCATCAGCATCCAATTCAAAAGGCACCTAACACCACACAAATGGGTATGCCGGGAAAGACATACAGAATCAAACTCGATGCAGTACTTTACAATCAGGTTAATAATATATGAGCATGCAACTAAAGTGGGTCTACTGGAAAGATAAGCTGATCAACTATCTTAAATGCATTTTCTAACTCAGTGCCCATTTTTTTCTTCCTCTTTTTTTTTTTTCCTGTCCATTTAAGGGGGAGGGTTTATAAAAAGAATTGTAGGCAGATAATGATTTCTAAAACACAGACTCTATTCCCAAGCTAGCTCAACCATTTTTCTGGGGAAAAAAAAAAATATATATAGAAGAAATGCCAAGGGAGACACCATTTTTTGATTAAAAGGAAATGGCATATTTCCTCCCTAAAATTGATTTCTCTTAATCACCTCTCGTTCATCACACAAGCACACAGGTACTGCTAATTCTCTTCACATTCCATAATCCCTTACTGCGCAAGGACAACCTGCTTTCTCTATCATACGAGGTAAAGGTGAAGTCCAGTCCATCTAGGCAATTAACTTGCACTCACATGCTAGGTGCCTAACGAAGGCTGCGTAGGGGACTCTGGTACTTTCTTTAGTTTGCTTTCATAAAGAGAGGTAAGTACTCTGGAAATCCTAGACAGAATGACCGTTATCTACCTAAACTGAGGTGAACAACATCTCCATCTGAATGTAAGTGCATGTTAACTGCCCATTGTAGCTGGCTTGGATGCCACCTCAAGCTCCTTGTTCTCTTCATCAGTAGCTGTTGCTCATCTACCAGAGCTTTCTGCTCTGTGATGCAGCTCAACATGCAGCTTTCAAACCGTGTGGGAAGTCACTGCCAATGGGTATGAAGCCAAGCAAGACCAAGAGACAGAGCCCGTCCCCAAGAAACAAGTTTGCAACAGCAGTTTCCCAATGTGCAGAGAATATTTGTCCACTTATTTTCTCTAGAAAACACAGCCTCCAAGAGAAACAAAGAGCTCTGACAGCAGGGCAGAGTCAAGAGGACACGCAGGTGGCATCCACTTCACCTACGTCCAGAATTAGACAGGCATTTGGCTCAAGTCAAGCTCTACATACAGAGAATGGAAAGAAACAATCTCTCTACAATGACTTACCTTCTAATATAGGTACTGCCAGTCAGATAGGATGTATCGCCCTCTGGAAAGTCACAGCTCTCCCACTCGAAAGGGTGACTACGTAACTTCACAGGGATGCAATGCGCTTTTTGGCCAAATCTAGCCTAGCAAGTAGAGTGAGCCAGGGAGTTTTCTGGTCCGGAGGATGAGTGGCTTGGCATGGCACAGCTTGTTTCTATCTAGATTAAGTTATTTCACAGCACGCGTAGCTGCATCCAAGCTGTCTACTGGGAATGGTCCTTGCACGTGCTAACCTCCGAGAGTACCCAAGCATCGCCTGGGAGAACCCTGGGTGAAATCGATGCTAATGATTAACATACAATGAGCGCATACCTGAGCTGAGGCACCATGCTCAAGCACAGAAGTCTTGACACTCTGCAGATTATCAGGAGCATCACAACTCTTAAATTTAGCAAATCCATAGCTAATGGTGTGCTTTCGGAAACAAAATTGAGGGTCCTATCTATTCTGCAAGTCTTGCAAACATTTTCCTATGCAAACTTCCAGTTGGTATGGGAGAATGTTTTTGTTATCCAAATAGAAAGCCTATTTTAAATGATTAGAACATGCTTAGAAAGGTCAAGTGTTGTTTCCTGAATAGCCTAGGAGGTCAGAAGCTAAAGCAAATCACTGCTGTTGCAGGAAAACACAGATACGTCATTGTGTTGTATTACAAAAAATATTCATCTAAGTTCATCTTCTGTATCTTTAATGAATACCAAGACTTACTGCATTACTCAATACTCCCATTTTGAGTTGGGGTATTTTCACATTCAGAATTCAAGTGCATTTTTGTATTGTCTATTATTTTCAACTTCAAAATCTCAGTGCGCTTTAAAAGGCACAGTGGCATCAGAAACCACCAAGAAAAACCTGCTATCTGCTTACAAAATAACTTTTGATTACGTAAAAATATGATTTCCACTAGTTTACATTTTAGCATTCTAAGGCTGGCAGATTCAATTGCTTACTCTTCCAGACTTATTTCCCCACTGAAAAATGTGAGAGGCGCTCAGCTCCTGGAAAGAGCGGAGAGCCCTGCCCAACCAAGCTCACGTGGTGCATGAATTGGCTTACACCACACTCATCAACATCTGACGTTATAACTAAGCAATGAGCTCCTGTGCTAAGCCTATGATGGACAAGCAACCACCTGAATGGGAGATATTAAAATATTCCTTATGTGATCAGGAAATAGCCATGTATGACTCAAGGGAATGAAGCTCTTCCTTTCAAGTAACTTTAGGGTTAACAGAGCAGCACAGTATGATAGTGGGTCTATCTTACATCTCAATTACAAGAGCAAGGGATGAGCTATTTTTAATCACACGGATTTCAGCTTGCTTTTAAAGGTTATCTTCTCTGTCCCACATGTATTTCAATTCAGGACTCACACAAAGTCTACCTGAAAAATCCTCCATAGTTCAAACTCTACACAGAATTTTACATGCAATAACCTGGTGGGTAATATTACTTAGTGCTGTGGAAGATCAACTGTGTACCTGTTCAGCACAGTCCTCTACTTACCTTCAAAAAGGCAGGTTAAGGAGGAAAAATAGGCAGAATTCATCCCAACATTAACTGAAAACTAAGCATCTATCCTAGGACAGGCAGCTCCTCTCATTGTTCTCTCCATCCCACTACCCTTTTAGCACTTCCAGACAGGCACTTCTGGAAGGCCAGTCATCCTTACTGTCTTAAATACCTGTCTTAGAACAAAAAATACTGCCTTTTACGGAACTGCTTCTGCCTGTTAAAGGGAACTCTGATGATCAGCTCTGGCTGGATGCTGCTCATACGCTGGATAACCTATTTAAAGCTTGTGAAACAAGTCGTACTCAAGGACCTAACTCCCACTGATACAACCATCCTGTACAAAGCCCTGTACTGACGTAACTTCACAGCTTCCAGAAACTGTACTAGCTGCACCAGAGGCACCTCTGGCATCTCTGCAGAGTGCCGTACTGTGCCATGGAGACATACCCATGAACTAATGAAAATTCAACATCCATATTAGTATAAAGAAAAAAGTCATTAATTGCAATTGAACTGCCAATTATCCAGCGTAACTGCAGACCTCCCAGCACAGCTGTTTTACCTTCCCTCTCTGCTGTATGCAATATTACATTCATATTGCAGGTTACATTATCACAGCAACCTGTAACCAGTTCCTAACTGCTGAGAGAACAAATTATTTTGCCAAAATTATTGGTTCGAATCCATAATAGTGAATAATGAATTAGACATGCCTAAACTTAGGGATTTTTTCCCTTGCATTATCTGTAGTTATAAGGAACTGAAATTCAATTACAAATATTAAATGAACTCTCCTTTTGAAATTATTCTTCCTCCAGCTATTTTTTATGACTTTGTGTCACAGGGGAGAAAAAAGAAAGTGTGTCCCGGGTAAGCTAAAACCCCTAATGGTAGCCAAATATTACGCAACCTCTTCCACTGAAAGTTCGTATTATCCTTCAGTATCAATGGGCTGCACTTGATACTACCCGAGTTTCAATCCTTTACATAATCGAATCTTTATTAAAATGAAAATTGCAGGGAAAGTGTGTCATTACTAAATGATCCCAATGATCTCGGCAGACCTAAACATGAAGTACTCTCTCTTAGAGTCTTAGACTCAGGAAGTCTCAAGTCAGAAATCATGGCAGGTTGCAAGAGTACACTAGAGAAGTATTAACTCATATTTATTTTATTCTCCCCTAAGCATCCACTACCAGCCAGCATCAGAGTCTGGACGCTTGGCTGAGTGGAGCTTTAGTCAGATGTGCCATGGATGTTCCTGTGTTTGTATGTTGTCTTCTGACAAGCGTAAGACTGCCTGCCATGCCTTTACCAAATCGCCAAGCTTTCTGTATGACTACAGACATTAAACTATGTAAGTGATCAATTTATGAATAAAGATCTTCACATAAATATCACTCTTGTTTCTCTCTTTTCTTTTGTCTTCAAAGGAACGCGAAAAATTGCTAGACATAGAGTAGGTATCAATCCACAAAGTTTCTGTGAATTTTCCACTCCTGTATAACTTAGTTTACTTCTTCATTACTTAGGCATGATGAAAGGTTGTCAACAGAAGTAAAAGTTTACCTATGGTTACATGCACAGAAGTCCTGGCCTTGTACTTTACAACTCTTTTTTATGAGCAGAATATTTGAAAGGACATACATGCAACGCCTGTTGCAATCAATGCAAAGATACCAAGAACACAATGAAGATCTATACACGAATGCCATGTCAGGTGGCGTGGCGTATCCCTATGACTCCGGCATACATTACAAATGGCCTGTGGGAGATCATCCTGATCATCTGCAGCATCAGCACGAGACCAGCAAGGGCCCCTGAAACCACACCAAGACACACTTGTGTGCACAACTCAGGGAAGCACTGACAGAAATAACAATTCAATCTGAGCACAGATTCACAGAAGTATAGTGCTGGAATAAGATCTTAAAGCATCAGCTAGCCCAGCCTCTCCAGAGGCAAGAGCAACACCATTGGAAGAGGTATTTTTCTAGTTTCTTCTTGAAAACCTGCAACAAAGGAGATGCTACAACAGAGGTAGATGGCTGAAAACTAATCTGAAATCAATTAATTAATTTCTTCAGGTCTTACTTCAATGGGTTCTAAAGAGCAGCTGTTCATTCTGCTCCTGCCACCAGCTTCCTACATACTGGGAAATTTATGCCCTGTCTCCATCCTATTCTTCAGTGCTAAACAAACCCATCTACTTCAACATTGATGCATACGCCCTGTTTTCTAATTATTTTAATTAGAAACATTTGTTTCCCCTCCTTACACCTCCTGTTCATTTCCATCTCCCTGAAAGCCAGTGCAAAAACACTGGACAGAGCATTCTTGCTCAGGCTTCACTAACGGCGGACAGAAAAATGCCTGTGACTCATGAACGACACTTCTATTTACACACCTGAGAGTATGATGCTTCTTTTTTTCAATTATATTGCACTTGTGACTTGGATTAACTTTTTCACTTGCTTTAGACTCTGCTCCAGTAAAACCTCCACATCGTTTCTTTCTGTGCTGCTGCTTAGCCAATTCTTTCTCATTTTAAATACTGGATTCTTCCTTCCCTACAAGATGTAACACTTTGTGCTTGCCCCTTCTTCATTTAGGGCCATTCCTCTAGTTTGTAAACATTGCTTTGAATTCCCTTTTTGTCCCCTGAAATGTTTGCAATTATTCCAGATGGATGTCATCACAGATTGTATCTATTTCATCATCCAAGTCCAGATGATTCAACATCGGCAGCTGGAGTTGGCTTTTAAAAAGCCTATTGCCACCTCCCAGCAACATTAACCACCTCCTTGTCTCTGGATAAGCAGGTATGTCTTCTCCTTTACAGCAGGCACTTTCCTCCGTGGATAAGCAGAAGCCTGTCATCGATTCCCTTGGCCAAACAAGAGTCTTTCTCCTATCACACTGTCTGCTACAAGCACCTCTCTCTGTCAACAGGAACTAGGAAACATGACAGGAGTGGGGAGACAAGAGTGAGGCAGGCTGGGGAAATCCATGCATACTGCCCTGAGGAAGAAAAACGGATAGGGCTAAGAGAAGGGGTTAGAAGGAAGGACACTCTTGTTGGAGCTGGCAACTGGAGGGCAGGTAACCTGCTAAGACTGACTGTCCTCCAGGAGCTGTACCCGTTGCTGCCATCTCCTAGTGGATGGCTGCTGGCTCATCACCAGCACAGTGAGACCACTCTTGCAGGGCTATACTGGCCTCAGGAGGTGCTTTCCGGCTTGGGCAGTCTTTCTTCTTCTTCCCCTTTTTTTTTTCTCCTATCAAACACATGTGTACATATATATATACACACACACAAAATGATTTACATGGTCTATCTGCCGTATCTATTTAGTATGATCTACTAATGTCCCTACGTACATTAGATTATAAAATACATAAAAGCAAAAATGAGTATATAAAGTTATATAATCTATTTCATACTCTTGTGATTTGTGATCAGGTTGTAAGCACTGCACACATTAATCTTCTAGCTAGAAAACTTGTGTTTGCAATAAAAATGATTATGTAATCACTCTATTAGTACAACTCATTTAATTTCTCCATCTGAATCTTCAAAGCAAAGTATGTCACAACTCAGTTATGATTTCCTGCATGAGGTAACTTTGAGATTCTATTTTCAAAGTATTTATAAAGTAGCTGTTTAAGGCAGAAAATATAAGCTATGTTTATGATAGAAAACATCGTTTACGTTTCAGTGTGCCTAGCTGCAGCCCCTCGAAGACTAACCAAGCTGCCTTGGCTCTCTCCATAGCCATTCAGGAAAGATGGACACCTCCCAGAAAGATGAATCCTTTCATCTTAAAAAAATAAAATCCCCACACAAATATCTCTTATAAATTAGTGCCGATCTCCTCTGGATTCCAGATTGAGCCTGGAGGACCAGCTTTGTCCGAACACCTAGGGAACAATTCAGTTATCTAAGCAAGGGCGCCTGGTGCCATTTTGGATGCCCTAGATTACACAGGACCCCTGCACAGGGCTGGCAGGTCCAGCACAGGATCTCTGGGAGCCCCCTACCCTTCTGGAGAGGCAGCTGGAGTCCAAACAGGGTACCTTAAAATATCTAAGGAGCACAACTGAAGTGTCTGTTTTAAGATGAATAGCCCTCTGGACTCCATCACCCATATTAACAAGAATAAGAATCAGTTGTTTAAACGTCAGGAGCTGGTGTTATGCCTAACACATGTGCACAGAGCACACAGAGATGGCAGAGGACTCGCAAGAGATCTGTACCAACCGGGACTGCAAACTGGAGGGCAAGTACGATACCATGAAACCAAAATGACAGTAGACACCTTTGCCCATGCAGCCACCTTCTGTTCCAGATCCCCATTAACTACGGTTGAAGAGTTTAGCAATCCGGCTCGCATTTAATCATCTAATTGTATACAACTCATTTTACATAAGCTGAATCCCACCCCATTATTTAGACATCACAAGTAAGGTGTTACAAGTCTCATCAACAGAAGTATGAAGGTTCCACACCTTCAGTACTTCAGGTGAATTACTAATTAATTCACCTGAAAATAATTATTCATGCATCGCTAGTTAAGGAAAGTAGACAGTATTTGCCCTCAGTGAGCAAGAACTTCAGTTGACCTTAGAGCGGGAATTAAAACACAGTTTGTCAGAAAGATGTCAAAATTGCTTTGAAAATCAGCAGGCACCCAATGAAGACCAAATGCATACTTGCAGTTTTATAATGGAACATATATAAAAATAAAAAATTACAGTGTTAGCGTAGAACAGATTACAACTTTTCCAGAAACAACAACTCATAAGTTTTATGGTCTGACTTTACATCAAAGTAGTTTTCTGAGTACAGTATTGTCAAAACAGCAGGATGACTATATAGCCAATGATGCCTCCTGGGTTTTGCTGATTTGAGTTTAATTTTATTGAAATTAGAGCTTTTGGAAAACCCTAGATGAACAGCTCTGAAGTCCCCTCTATATACAAAGAGAATACAAACAGCACTTTAAAGAGCAGTAGCACAAGTTTCCTTTCTTACAGGAGATCATACTGTTCTCTGCAAAACATTATCTCTAAGGATAAAGGTTCATTTTTGCACTGATCCCTTTGTTTTCTCTATCCACTTAATAGCTTTACCTCCCATAAACTACAAAACACATCCTAAAATGATGGGAAAAATGAAAGCACAGCAACTTAGTCTTCCATCTATAATGATGAGTTTAAAGAGGCAGTTATTTGGAGACTCAACGTATTGATTATCTAACTTCCCAAGGATAAAAAGCTACACGAGTATTTGGGTGCTTGAAAATTATATGCCTGGAACTAACGCATTTGATTCATAGACCAAATGTTGAACAAGAATCAGGCTACACAAATTCACAAATTGTGGATACTGTCTGATTGGAAATAGGCTGACAGACTAGTAAATAGCAAGAGAACTATTTATTTTTCAGTTCACATCTTATCTCTAAAACACAGAAAGTAAAGAACACAATCAACCCAGATAATGTAAAATGATAAATTATAAAGCTAAATTATTGAAATCTGAAAACAGTAATTTTCCGTACTCTTTATTTGTAAAATGCCTTACAGTATTTTCTCAGTATTACGTCTGTTATTCTTGATTAGTATTTTGTTTGGAGAGGTACATTATTGTACATTTTACTAGCATTTACAACAGTTTTAAATGCAATTACTGGAGGTATGCACAAAAATAGGTAGGTGGTTAAGTACCCAATTACAGGTACAATTTGTGAAATAGGCAAATAATAATGGGAAAGCATGCACAGGTAAATCGGGGAAATAAAGCACATATGGAGAAATACATATATATGCATGCAGGTCATTAGCAGACTGCAGTTCTTCCTTGAACAATGCACTTCTTGCATGCAACTTCATTAATTCATTCTTGCTACCATATATATAACTCAAAGGATAAATATCAAATCATATTGTTGTTACTTCATAAATGGTTAGTATTTTCATTAGGATGTAAATAGCACAACAGTAAAAATTTCAATAATGCTACTGAGTATTTTCAAGATGTTATTAGATCAAATAACAACGGCTTATTTAGAAGGTTTCAGTAAAACAGTTTGATGCCAAGCACTCCTCACACTTGCATCATTCTTCCTGATCCAGCTCAGCATTTCAGTATCAAAACTAAAGAAAAAAGTTAACTTTTCCATGTAATCTGAGGAAGACGCAAATTACTATTCAATACGCCTATTCAAAAAATAGCTACAGGTAGCCTGGATGTATGGAGGGCAATAGATTTTTAATAATTTTCAACACAAATAGTAAAAATACACAAATAACTTTTCAAAATGCTGGAAAGCCAAATGAATAACTGGTAACTGAAGATTCATAGAGGAATGTATTATACAGAAGCCTACAGTTTGATTAAGAATAGAAAAGGGTACGATACAAGCTGTAATTCTTGTTACAAAGAATTGCCATCATATCAATGAAAGCTACATTACAGACTGGCTGGAAAGCAGTATAATAAAACTTGCTGTAATAACTTTTTATTTATATTCATAAAATTGAAGAATGTTAATTCTCTGGTTATTTTATTTTTAATATAGAGATGAATTTTAACAAGCTAATTTATAAAAGGTTACACCAATGTCTAGATTTCAATCAAAGGAATTAACATCCATACTCCCGTAGTTCATAGAGAGAAATTCTTGTAAGACATTTCAATAGTTGATGAGGCTAAAGGTCAATGCTCACAATATCTGCTTGGAATTAAATGAAGGATTATGTCAAAGATTAAAAGTTTAGCTGGCAACCAACATGAAGTTCAACAGCTATGCCTCAGGTCTTCAAGCTAACTGTGACTTTTATTTCCTCCTTCCAAATTACCATCTCAGAATGTATACCTCAGTAATCTTGAAAAGCTCCTTCTATTCATCATGTCTTGATATTTACTCAAGAATCTCTGCAGATTAGTATAAAGTTACCTAAAACAAGTGGAAGCAATCAACTCAGGCAGTACTTGAATACAGCTGTGCTTAGTCAAAGATGACTTCTTTCACAGGGAGAAGAGACAAGTTCAGCTGAAACTCTGGTTGTAGTAAGGTGTTCACCAATCAGAAGCTCTGAAGTAAATTAATACCGGTTCTGTAGCAATAGCACTTTGATAATTCCCTTCAGAAACACATTATTTGTTTCTACTGCAAGATCTGTACTGGTATTTTCAGACTTAGCATTGCCCCATGAGAAGGCACAGAAAAAACCTCTTCACTTTTTTAAAGCTCTGGCAACTAATGTGTAACAGCAGGCACTGACTTGTGGGCCAGCTACAAACTAACTGGCATGCTGGCTCACTGTCAGGGAGAAAGGGATGGCACCCATCCTCTTGAGGAGCTCGCGTCTTATTCAAGATCTAATTACCCAGTCTAGCAGCACAACAAGCAGTGTAATTACTTACTTTTCAGTCTACCCCTGCCTACAGTAGGTTGGACAAGTTATTTAAACCTAACAGGCTTTCCCACAGCTCGGAGGAAAAAGCATCACACATGCTCTCATTTTCCTCCCAGTCTCAGCCTGCCTTTCTCTGATATTTATTGCCTATGTGGCACTTCACATACACAAGCTGTTATATATTAATTTAACGCGTAATGTAGTGCCTCTCTAAGCACGGAGAATAGCCAAAGGTGGGGAAGGTGGCAGCGGGGACAGTGAAGTCTGACTTTTAAGTTACTGTTCAAAGGCTTCCACTGTTTTGAGAAGCAATCCTACAGGTACAGAAAAGCCTGTGGAATATACAAGGCGCCTCTGCAGATGCCTGAATTTGCAAGACGCCTAAAATAAACTCTTCCAAGTACGAACTATCTCATTTATCCCTCCTGAATGAGTAGAAAGACAAACGTTGGCGGCAAACAGTTAACTGTATCTCTGTTAAAACCATTTTCTAAAGGATTCCGAGTAGAGCAAAAAGTGTCTATCTCAGAATTTTGGGTGGAGCAGGTGAAAGAAGGGGCAGGATCAATAAAAATACACAGATCACGTATAAAGCCAAGCTATGCCAGCTTGTAACACTGCATCAGTGCCTCAGAGGAGGGGTAGCACTGGTGTTAGTGCCATTTACTGAAAGAGAGCTCAGCTTCCACACGTGTAGATTATTATTTTTAATGCCATACATGCAACTACAGCATTGCAGAGCAGGCTGACCTTTTACCTCAGGTTTGCAAAAGGAAAAATCTGAGACGCAGAGGGAAGGAGTAATTTGCTCAGAAACGTGAAAACTCCACCTGAGGTTTAGGAGCAGGCAATTCTGCCTTCCAACCCCAAACTCCCAAACTGCACAGACCAGGGGGGGAACCAAACCGCAGACAAACAACACCTGCCTGTTCCTCAGCAGACCCGACAGCCCCGCAGCAGCACCACTTTGCAAAGCAAAATTAACAATTCCTCCAAAGCCCGTACGCCACCGCGCCTGCTCTAGACGCCCAAGAGCAATAATTATAAGGCGCTCGCACATGTCAGAGTTGATCCACCGACAGAGGCTGGGCTTTTGGGAAGCCTGGACCCAGCCCGCCGCGGGAGGATGCCGCCAGCCGCGGCCCTCCGGCACCCGCCGCCATCCCGCTCCGCTCCGCATCCCGCCGGCTGCGGGGCCGCGGCAGGTGCCGGTGGAAAACGGGGGAGGAAGGAGGCGGGGGGACGTGGGGAGGGATGGTGTCAGGCGGCATCCCCGGGCTCGGCCGGCCCACGCACACCCGCGGCTGCGAGAGGGGAAAGGGGAGCGGGGGGCGATGCGCGTCTCCCGGGAAATAAAAGTTTTCAGGCGGAGAGGGCAGCGCTCGGCTCGGCTCGGCCGCCCGCCCTGGCAGCGGCGGCTCGGTAAGAAGGGAGGGACGGGGAGGGCACTGCCTCCCCCCCCACACACGCTCGCTACTCACCATGTTGACTTCGGAAACCATGTCGATGCTGGCGATGTCGATGTTCATCCCCACGCAGACGGGCGGACCTG